>JAJDMY020000294.1:0-52165 GCA_022345705.2 Sabuloglossum arenarium
TTGGTGGTGGGGCAAAGACGAAATACGATCCCTGGAACCAAAACCACGTTTTTGCCGCACTCTCTTTTCGTCTCTCGCTGGACCCTTGCTTGGAGAACAGTTTGTCACTCCGTCTAGTCAGGACTGCTGTTGGCTCTTTTATGCGGGTAGTCATTTCTATAAACCAGGCTACAGGGAACTTGCACACGGCAACACCACCAGAGCCTATCTTAGCGAAAGCACCTTTGCGATCCTAATGCTATTGTGAACTGGCTCAATAGCATTAGGACGCTTGCCCGAGGCCTTATTCAGCAGGGACTGATAGAGAAGGGTCTCAAAGGAGAACTGTTTGCACGCCTCGTGCTAATTCTCGCGCATGACTCAATTAGGCGCCATCCTGTCTTTCCGGGAAATCAAATGGACCGGATAGATCTAGCATGCATGCCACCATCAGTCGATTTCGAAGATAAAAGCACCGAATATGCTTTCAAAGAGATGTCACATCCCATCCTGTTCTTGCTCTTTGATATGGACATCAGTCCTGGCACCGCCGCCCGTGTCCAAGTCTCGCGCAGCACTGACGACAGCCTTCCCAGTGTGTGGGCGATCCATTCGCGAGGCCATACGGACAAAGTCTTTGGCTGCCTCAAGGCCATGGGCGTTAGCGACGTGACGGAGGTTTTCTTTGCTTCTGCCGTCGTAGGAGAGAAGGGGATGCACGGCGACATTGCAAGGCGTAATTTGGTTTTCGACGAGCTGGAGCGGGACTTTAGGTATGCGAGGATGAATGCTGATGTCGTAGACACTTGCAAGAACTGAAGTGTTTGCACAGTTTTCCCCCCCAACACCTTCGCAGCTTAATCAGCACACTAATATGCATTACCAGGACCTTTTACTTTGGCGCTCTTATCTATTCCAAGATAGCTAGCTCATTTCCCCAGCACCTTCACGACTTGACCACTAATTAGTACCCTGATATGCCAACGCTGATGGCAGACGTGAGCAATACTCTGAAGAAGTGGTAGATATGGACAAGTTCACTTCTGTGCGATGATTTATCTTGGTTGATAATGTCCTTGAGTTTGGGGATGAATCTACAGAATCTCCTCTTGCGCCGGAAGATATTGCAAAGGAGATCGCAAAGGTCTTACACGGACAAGGATCTATTCGCATAAAAATCAGAAGAATTATTGTAGTTATTTATATATATATATATATATATATATTTTCCCCCTGCCCAACCAAACCCACCAAATCCAAACTAAACTAATTACTTAAAGCAGCGTGTCGATTTTCGTTCCCCCATCCCAACTCCAACTGCCATTTTGTTCAACAAGGATCAAGGGACAGCAAAATTACAAATTACAACAAAGGGGGATCTCACATTCTCGCGACTTAAGGATCGAAGAATTCCCGGGTTCTTATGTTGTGTCCCCCCCCCCTTTTTTTTATTTTAAATCACATCCAACTCATTTTCCTACATCGGCATGTACTGGGTGGGTAACAGATGTCTGCAGTCAGTTCGTCCAATCAACTAACCAATCAATCAATGATATGTAGAATAATACATTGAGACAAATCATTGCGATTTTCTATATAGAAAGGGGGAATAGCCCGATGCCCGAGCCAAGGATGCCGCCCGGGATTTTATTTTATTTTAATGCAGATCGTTAAATCGCAATACTATTCTTTACCCATTCCCCCGACCGACAGGAAAGAGAGGGAAAATGCACGTTCCCTTTCGTGCGTATCGGCTCGTGTGCGATGAATGTTAAAAATTTTTTTTTGCGGGCCAAAAACAACAACTCACGTCATGCACATCGCCCCACCGCATCCCTGGATGCTTGCCTTGAGTGTAAAGTGTAAAACGTGTGTAGCCGTCATGCTACGAAACAAAGCCCAGATATCTTCTCCTTTGTCAAGTCAATCCCATGCTGTATTATCACCAGACCCCGAGCAAGCGGTTATTTCAACGAGTATTGTACGGAGTATTGTACGGACACTCCAGAGAAAAACCCAACGAAAACGGTAGTCTCGGGTGCTGCCCTTCTGTCATGCCACTTGAGTTGGTTGCAGGGGTTTTCGTAGTTTTCCTTGGTGGTCAGACCGCTTTCGCGACCCGTGGATTCGTCCTCTCAAGACCAAACGGCCTGAGGGAGATCTTGGGAGATCTGGCATCAACAGAAATGGCCAATCAATGGAGACATCATGCATCTGCCGGCAAGATCCGGTACGAATGTGAGGCAAACAGCTGCAAGCGTCTAACAATAATGCAGCATACTCATTACACCGGATGTTGCTGGCATGTGACGGAACAATGACGATGCCTCAATCATGCGTTTTCTTTGGCAGCCAGTGATTCGGTGATTCTATTGTCGCCTCTGCTGCCTAGCCTTTGTCAACACCAAATAACGGCTCAGGATTCAAGTGTTGGGTTAGATACGGACGGAGACCTTCTTCCTGGACCGTACGGATTTGGACGTGGAGAAAGGCAGAAGGGCGGGGTAGGTGGTCGTTGTAGCCTTGTGAAGATGTTCGCTCGCCCCAAACGATTTTCAAACCCAAACGCCGACCGGTGGAAGAGCCATTTGAAACTAAAGGGACAAGCGTAGGCTCCGACATCATTATGCTTTTCGTCCTCGTGCGGAGTCCAGAGACATTGGATATCCCGTACGATTTGAATCGTAAGGTTGACTGAGGAATCAACGATCAAAGGTATGTGGCGAGGCTGAAGAATGAGTGAAGCATTCCGCGACGGGGTGTCGGTCGCGTATTCCCGAAGGCTCAAGGGCAAACGAAACTTGTCGGCGAACGCTAAAGAATGTTTGAACGGAAAAGTTAATGATCTTGACCGGTACGCTGGCGAATAAAGGCAGGGCGACAATGGACAGAGCGCGGTTCGTCGAGCGTTGTCGTGAAGGATGAGGATGGAAGGAGTGAGCGGATGTGGACGAGTGAATGCCGCGTACCATGTCGCGCCAGACAGGACAAGGGAGGAGGGAAATTGAATGAGGCTTGGTGTTGCGTGTTGCGGACGGTGATTGGAGAGGCTGTGTGCATGGCAGGCGCGGCCATGCCCGAAGCAGGAGTTGCTTTACTACTTTGCTCTGCAATGCCGCAAGCCCGGCAAGCACGCCTACCGCCCCTACCCTTCCACAGCCAACTAGCCACCACCACCCACCCCTTCAGGGGTTTCTGACTCACATCCCCGGTCTTCTCGCTGGTATTTAAAGGACCGTCCGCCCACCTCCCAACTTCTATCGCCCTATTCTCGCTCTTGGCGTATTTTGTCGCGGTGCAAACATCCTCTTGCCTGCCACTTTCCTCCCCGCCCATCGCAATCCGGCAGACAGAAGCCTGTCATCCTTCACTGTCGAATTTCTCCACGGATTCCCGAGGCCAGAATTATCTGTTCTCCGCTCCGCGAATTCCCTTCGACCTTCACATAGAAACCCTTCCTGGATTTGATTTAAGCGGCTTGAAAGGAGAAAAAAAAGAAAACATTTTTTTTTGCTGTTGCCACTGCGTCTGCGTCCTTCGACTCAATCCCGTCCATCGCGACTCGATATCCATTCACTTGATCTGTGTTTTGGTGGTCGACTGTCAGCCAAACGTTAGAAGAACAATACAAGAGGGCTCTCTGGTACCGCATATTGCCACTGTCATTCATTGATGCATTGATTGATCGATATCTCTTCGATCAAAGCCTTGATCGCGAGCAGCGAGTGTAGGGGAGACATTGAGTTGTTCATCTCCCGCAAACGGTACGACCGCACTTCCTCCCAAGCAAGATTTTCGTCGTCACCGACGCTCCTAAATTTCGCGCGACCTCACGCTTTCTTCACGCTTGACACAAGCGACGCGATTTTGAGCCTCAACATTGTGCTTAAATACCTCTTGATCATCGGTCCTAACACCTGCAACCTCACAGACTGCAGACTGTCTAGATTCATCTAGCTTCATCACATCTCAACCTCATCAGTAAAACCTCATTTACACCCTTCTCCCACACCCCTCTGCCCCATTTCTCGACCTCTCTTTGCTTCACATCGTCCAGCATGTCTATGATGGATACTCTCACGACCCACCCGTCTACCGCGCAACAGGCGAAAGCCTTCACCTCACCTGCCTCTCTGTCCTTTCCAGGAGGAGCAGCCGACTTGACTCCGCCCTCCTCCGAGGCGGACTTTCACAAGCAGGTCAATGGTCAGAAGAATGGGTACGTCAGCCAGCAAGATGTCTCGAGCAATGTCACTCCGGCGACTCCTGCTGCGACGCCTGGTGCTGGGCCTGGTGTGAGTGGCATCGTGCCAACCTTGCAGTGAGTACAGTCATTTGAGCCTCACTTTTTATTCGTTGAGGCTTAAGGCTTAACTTGCATGTTTCAAAGAAACATCGTCGCAACCGTTAATCTTGATTGTCGCTTGGACCTCAAGACGATCGCTTTGCATGCGAGAAACGCAGAGTACAACCCCAAGGTACTGCTCGCAGAGCTTTGCTTGCAATCAAGCTTTTTGTTGACTGAACTTGTCTAGCGTTTCGCGGCTGTTATCATGCGCATCCGTGATCCAAAGACCACAGCTCTCATCTTCGCCTCGGGCAAGATGGTTGTCACTGGCGCCAAGTCTGAAGACGACTCTAAGTTGGCCTCGCGCAAGTATGCCCGGATCATCCAGAAGCTCGGCTTCAATGCGAAGTTCACGGATTTCAAGATTCAGAACATTGTCGGCTCTTGCGACATCAAGTTCCCTATCCGCCTTGAGGGTCTTGCCTCTCGCCATCACCATTTCAGCTCCTATGAACCTGAGTTGTTCCCTGGTTTGATCTACCGTATGATCAAGCCAAAGATTGTGCTACTCATCTTTGTGAGCGGTAAGATTGTCTTGACTGGCGCGAAGGTTAGAGAAGAGATCTATCAAGCATTCGAGCTGATCTACCCTGTGCTCTCCGGTATGTTCTCATTTTTTTTCTCTCCTACTATGAATTACAAGATTAATAAAGTGTAGACTTCCGCAAGGTTTGATCACCGCGAAGACACATCTCAATACTGGGAAGATCACATGATCCGATCGAACGGTTGCTGTATCAAAAGTCTCTTATCGACGTCGATCTGTATTATACCGTCCTTTTCACGTCGTCATGATCCTGCATATTAAAGCCCACCTGGTTGCGAATTGCGAATGCCAAGTCATCAACACAATGTTTCGGTTTCCTCAAACGGCCAAGATTTGTGGATTCACTGCAGTTCGTCGCTCAACGCCTGGCTCTTTCTTTTCCTGTTTACAATAATTGCATTTGGACGGTGTTGGCTGGGAGATATCATGGCCTAGCATGGAGCACCTCTCCAACGCTCATGGCCCGGGCTAACTGTTTTCCCTTGGAGCATGCTTGTCTTTTTTTATTTGCTGCAGATCACTAGATTACCGCACATGTCAGCCTTGTTCAACCTGCGCGGCGGTTCAGCGCTGGTCGATCAGTGCCGTCCTAATTCGTTGAATGGGCCATCCTTTCGTTGAAGAATGTGGCTACCCGTGCGCTGCTACTCGCGGACAGAGGGAGAAAATTGAAAATACCTTGGGGAGGAAGTGAGAGGGAGACTACATGGTGGAGGTTGATGAATGTCCTTTGATTGCCGGTGCTTTGATATCAAGGCTTTCGATACTTATCGGGAAGGGAATCGTGGAAACAGCCATTTCATTTTTCGACTTGGGCATAGCCTACCAAACAGACAAGTCTTCTTCTCTACTCTATTTTAGTTTGAGGAGAAGCAATTTGTGGGTTTGGTTTGGCTGTTGTTCCCAATTCGAAGATCGTTATTCATGCAGGGAGAAGATCTATCTTGCTGGAAGGACTTTCAAGGGCTGTTTTTTTTGTTATCCGTATTTACTGAATACAAAATCCCCACGATTCTAAAATAATATTGTACCTGGCTAGTTGGTGTGAAGATGTGCCCGCACTTCTGATGTGGTCTTTGTACTGTGACAGCCGAAAAGTAAAGTTATTTGTGGCCTTGGCGGTAATTGACCGTTGAAGGTGACCCAAGATGTATGACGACGTGGAGAGAAGTACCACGTACTCGCATTACCCTTGCCCGCCTCCACCATCTTTGTCTTCATTCGCCACGACAACAATTCACCTAAAAGATTTCTATAAAGGAGGAATTGATCAATGGCCACTTGAATATTTTCTATATCCCATGCAAGTCTAATTAATACCAAGCCATTCTCGATCCAGGTCAGAAAGTAGTCTCCACAAGCGACTTCCTGCCCCCCGCCATCTCCTCATCCAAAAGCATGCCCCTCCTCCCCCCACGACTCCCATCCTCCGTAACCACGACGGCGCCAACCGCCTCATCCTCCTCCGGCCACCTCCACTTCTCACAAAACTCCACGGGCGTGTTTCCCTCGATGCAATCGACGGTCTTCTCGCCGATTATGGGGAGGAATTTATAGCCGTGACCGTTGCCGCCGGTGGCGAGGAAGAGGGTGGTGGGGTGGAGGGGGTGCGGGGTTATTAGGAAGTTGCCGGTGGGGCTGATATGGTGGGGGTGAGATGGTTTGTAGTGTTTTGTATGGATGGAAGGGAGGGAGGGGGGGGGGGGATGAGAGGGCACGCACGTGTCTGTGTACCAGCATATTCGGGTGTGTTTGAAGGGTCTTTGGGAGAGTGCGGGGATCATTTCAGCGAGGGCTCGGCGGCAATCAGCTTCGCCTTCTCTGGGGATCTGTTGGCCTGGTTGGTCGAGATGGGTGCGCGGAAGGGATATCTCGATGGGGCTGTTGTCGGTCCTGTCTGGGTGGGGGATCTGCTGTGGATTCCTGTAGCCATAGGCGTGTCTTGCGACCTTCAGGATTCTGTTCCGTGGCGGGATGATGAACATGCCCGATGAGAAGTTCAGCAGGATTGGCATTTTTTCGAGCTGCTGCTGCTCGTGGGGTGTGAGTTCGATGTATGCCATTACGTGCCCGCTCGCCTCGGCTCTTCCTCTCAGGTCGACGAGTTTCCCTGTCCAGGCGCCGGTTGCGAGTACCACGAGATCCGCGAGGATGTTTCCATGGGTCAATTCAACGCCAATGACCTGGTTGTCTTTCTTCATTAATCTGACTACTTCCGCGGTTCTGAATTGTATACGTCCGCTCTCCTCACATAGCGTTCGTGCGTACCTGACACCGGCTTCGGCATCTGCCCAACCGCTGTTCCAATTCACATATCCCCAATCGCCACTGCCACCACCAGTGCCCATTATCTTATCAATGTCTCGCCTCTCCTTAAGCTCCACTATCTTCTTGACACCCTGCAACGCCTTAACGTTGTCAAAACTCTTCCGTACATAGTCCATCTTCCCCTCATCCGCCACAACAACAAGCCCACTCTCACTATAACGTCCCTCTTCACCCCATTTTCCGCGCCAGAGCGTCTGCGCCTCAGCAGCGAGGGATGCATACGCGGGATCGGAGTAGTCTGCACGGATAATTCGCGAGGAGTCTATTGAGGAACCGTCGGGAGATGGAAACGGGGATTTGTCGAGAACTGTGATAAGGGCTTGGGAGTACCTGGGTCGACGGGAGAGGGCAAGGGCGGTGGATACTGGGTTGTAGTTACGCTTAGCCTATGTTTTTTTTAGTGTTTTAGGGTGAGGGAGAGCCACATCCGAAGACGCCAGAGCCCACAATTAGGATTGACGATGGTACCCGTAGTGTTAGCTCAGCCATTGGTTCATGTAGCAGTTCGCGATCACTGGAGGCGTCGTTGGTGTGGCGGTTTATTATTATTCCGCTGCCGGCAGAGCCGCCCAAACATCATCAACCTTCGAACGTCGAATCCCCTTCAGATATCGACTACACCAAAACACTGTCGCCCATCTCTACCTTCGTTAATTTCATCAATCTTTCAATTTACTTTAGAGGGTGACTTTGCGGACTTTTCTGCTCGAGGATAAATCCGCCTTAACTCCCAAATGAGTAGACAGCGTCAAAAGTCAGGGCCCGCATCGCAGCATCTGCGGGGAAACGACGTACCAAAGCCGTTAGAGTATAGGTGTGTGTTAGGAATCATTCGGGATGAATGATTCATGTACTATACTACTCATTCATCTTCTTCCAATCTCTTTCATAACCAAATATCAATCTCGCTGACTCACACGATGTTTCCGTAGACAACTACCACCGAAAAATGCACCAAACCCCCCACCAGCGCAAACCGGCAGGATCTCATTCGTGCGCAAGAGAAAGGGTATCTTGTTGATTGGCGGAGTAGCTGTATATGCTTTCACAGCCTATGGAGCATATCTCTATCAATCTTACAAAATTGCAACCGTTGAGGCGCAAAAACTTGATGTCCCACTCGACGTCTCAGATCGATATGATAAAATCGCAAAACATTTCGATAAGGATGTCAGCCGCGGGGAAGGGTTCATGGGATTGACACTGCTGAGGCGGTGGATGGGCGGAATGGCACGGGTACGTCTTGATTGGGTATATCGGTAATGATATTTGATGACTGACCGTAATATCGGCCTGCTAGGGAGACGTACTTGAGGTCTCTGTAGGCACGGGGAGAAATCTAACTTATTATCCGATGGAGAAGTGTAGGTCTATCACGCTTGTCGATTCAAGTAAGGAGATGGTTGAGGAGACGCGGAAGAAATTCAGAGGTTCGTTGCAAGTTTTATCATGTGCCTTACACGAAACCCTTTATCTCTTTGCCTCAACAGCTCTTACCTTTAGTAAGTGCTCCTGGTAATTTTTAAGGTATTTTATTCTTATATTGTTGAGGAGCATCGCATTTCTTGAAATGCTGAGTTATTCTCTAAGCATATTTGCTCTCATATCCTTGAGGAGTACATCACACCTCCTGAAGCACTACTGGTGACTCGTTAGACATTTCATCCTCACACTCGGGGAGTGTCTTGGCCACCTGAAGTGCTTCAGACGATGATTTATAGGCGTCATTACTCTCATATTCTTTATGAGCCCTTTCGCCGACTTGATATTCTCTTGGGGCAATTATAGTATTACAAAACTAAACTGCAGACCCTCGAAGCGGGTCCCAAAACAACGGAGACATCATGCTGGTTCGGGATGCTAGAATCGCAGCCAACCAAACCATATGCGCTAGCTCGGCTGATGCATTTCTGTACAGAGCTGCACCCCAAATACGCGAACGTCAGATTCATGACTCAGGACGCGACCCTTCCCGTGACTTCACCTTCAGCTGCTGGATTCAACACTGTCATACAGACAATGGGTCTTTGTTCGACTCCCAACCCCGTTAAGCTCCTCCAGAACATCGGAACTCTGTGCGATAAGAAAGACTGCCAGATCCTACTCCTCGAACATGGACGGTCACACTATCAGTGGCTCAACGAGATCCTGGATAACGTGGCGCCGCTTCATGCTGATCGATATGGGTGCTGGTGGAATCGAGACATTGGAAAGATAGTGGAGGAGAGTGGATTGGAGGTTGTGAAGATTAAACGTTACCACCTAGGGACGACCTGGTGGATTGAGTTGCGACCGTCGAAGGAGAGCAAGGGCATCAAGAGGATGAATGCCTAGGCCGAGCGTTGTCACCCTATATAAGAGTCACGGTGGATGTTTGCGGATGGTGGGGCGGAGGAGTTGGATGGATCATCTGGTACGTGGTCCGTGACAGATTAAGGGTGTCCCGTGACCCTATTAAGAAAGGGGTGGAACGAACTTGCTCAGACTTGCCGCGTATGCGGAGGAGCAAACAAGACGTAACTGGCAGAGGACGAGTACGAGTAAACCGTTTTGTCATTGTTTGCCTTTAGCGCTGTTGCAGCAACACAAGCGAACCATACGGACAGCTGGGATTCGAGCAATCATCTCGGCTGGCTGTCCGACCGAGAACAGAAAATCACCGAACCAGGGCGAGCCGTGACCACATGCCGCTTTTGGGTGTCAGACGGATGGCCAAAAAAGAAAGAGGCGTTTGATATTCTGATTGGCTTGTGTGGTGGCCACTCCCAAATGCTCCTTGGGATAATAGGACGGCAATATACGCGCCCCCGGCAAGCACCGACAACGCTCGCACCTCTCTGTTTGTGGGTCGCGGGCTGAATCGATGGATGGAATAGCCGTTGATCAGGTTTCCTGTGGAACATGTCTAGGACGCACGGCAATGGTCTGTGGAGTACACATCATGCGAGGAAACAAGAATGGGGAAAGAGCAACATACCAGAGAGTTTCGACCATCGATGATTTTTAGACGGCCGACTCACTCACCGACTCGTTTGCTCGACTCATCGACTCGCCTTCTCCAGTCAGCATGGCCCAGCCGGCTAGCAGTACTCCGTATATGTTGTAGGTAACTATGCACAGAGTTCTCATGCAACGGGGATTGACTGGTTGGCATGCAGGACTTCACTTCCTGCCTGGGTTGGGGTTCTGGGCGAACCCTGCAACGCTCCGTCAGAAGCGTGTTAGGCCGCGACCCAGCATTTGCACGGCACCGCTGCACGCTGCACCGCTCTTGCACCGCACGCCCCTGTCACACTTGCACCTGCCCTTGCCCGCTCTCTTGCCTCTGGCATTCATGTCATCGTCGTGATTATTCGAATCGCCCACACCCTTGCATGCCGCCAAGACTCCTCCCATTCGCTCATTCTCCCAATTCCATCCTCGCTTTCTCCCATCTCTTCTCCCTTTCCGCGCGACGTAGCTGAATCATCCCCTTCTCAACGAAGCATTATTCTCCTGCCTCGCCTCTCGACTACCGAAGACAACCACACCCGACTCCGCATCGCCTTCACCCTGTCCCTTTTGCTGGCCATAAGACGGACGTTTCTTTCAGATCTAACCAGCTCCGACCGAGGAAGAACCCTCCAGTTTATCCATCGAGCAAAAACAAGCGGACAAAGGCTGCGTGCCAGATCGATTAGGGGGGCAAAAAAACCTGTGTTTGACATACCCGCATATTTTGCAGGTGGCATCCGGAATTGTATCACTTTTATCCAAACTCGCATTCCCGACGCGGGTCCCTGCTCCAATAGCGCCCGCGAGAAATCCCCCTCGTCACTCCTCTGCAGAACAACTTCCTTCTCAGCTCCCCCAGCTCTGCATCAGATAAAATACTCTGCGCAAAATATCAACAAAGGAGGTTATTTTCCTTGTCGGCAATCAACACGACTTCTTCACGATGCCCTACAACACGCGGAGAAAGTCACTCTCTTTACCCTCTCTCGGCATCCCGTTGCCGCAGACTTCTCGAGCGGCTGTCGCAGGTCACCACCGCTCACCGCCATCAGCTGCTGGCACCGATCTGCCACCAACAAAAAAAGTGAAGCGGTCGCACAACTCGCCGTCGCCGTCCTCACCACGAACGATGAAGCATGAACGACCGAAGAGCAGCACCTACGAGCATACTCCCCCACCGTCGCCTAGTCCATTAATGGACACAAAGATCGACACCGAGGGAATCAATGACGACATTGTCACTTCGGTGATTGAGCAGCTGGAAAAGACTGGAAACAAACCACATTTGGTCAAGGAGCTCGCTGCGATTCTGTGCAATACTCTGGACATCGTCGGAAGGTTCGTACTCTTCTCCCCTTTTCTCACCCACTCTTGACCGGTTCTGCAACGCG
Organism: Sabuloglossum arenarium; assembly: GCA_022345705.2. Lineage (NCBI taxonomy): Eukaryota > Fungi > Ascomycota > Geoglossomycetes > Geoglossales > Geoglossaceae > Sabuloglossum > Sabuloglossum arenarium. The sequence goes on from JAJDMY020000294.1 coordinate 11,588, forward strand.
ACAAAGCTAACGTTTCGCAGCTCCGCGAATCCTCACGCCATCGTATCGTCGCGTCTGAACGCCTACATTCGACGGCCTTGGACAGCCCTGAGTCCTTGCCCTGTGGCAAAGGAGCTTGTCACCACACACCCACGGCGCATCTATTTTTACTTGACCACCTCGCCGCACCAACCCATTCCTGAAGGGGAGGATGCACAAATGCCACACGGGAGACGCAGCATCATCTCACCATCACTCTCCGATGAGGAAGAGTCGCGGAAACGAATGGCGATGTCGCCAAGTCCCGAGATCGATCTCTCACCACCCGAGTTCGACGACGACGACTGTCCACCAACACCAGCCGGTTCATTCAGCGGTCGCAGCAGCCTAGCACGAGATGGTTCGATGTCAATACCGGCGGTGCCCGTACATCACCACAACCGCGCCGCGTTGCCACCGCTGGAGGGTGACGAGAGGGAGTTTACGCAGACCGCCTCATCGTTGCACCAGAAACGATCGATGAGCCAGGACAACGACGTCGACCGCCAGGAGTCTGAGTCTGTGATGATGACGATAGAGGACATGGATGGGCAAGGAGATCCCCAAATCCACATTCCTGTTGGCGACGAGAGCGAAGAGAACTCCGAGCAAAAGAACTCTGAAGCCGCAGCAGCACTCTTCGGAAGCCACACGCACCCACCTACCATACATGATTCCCATGCCAGCGTCCTCACCAGCCCCATAGTAAGACCAATATTGACAGAGATTTATATCACGCCCAAGCATTTCGCGGCCAAGCAGGAGCTATCTCTCTGCGAGGGGATGGACCTTGACAGTGATGGAAAGGTGTCCATCCTGGGTGCCACAGGGTTTGCGGCTTGGGGAGGCGAGATGCTGAGTCCTGAGAATGTAGAGCTGGAAGAACTTGATGATCTTTTTGGTGGATTCTAATTTGTTTGGTTCTGATTGTTTTACTAGAGAAGAAACATCATACGTCGAACTTTGAGTTTTAGACCTGGAGGGGAGAAAAAAGAAAGGAGAAGAGAGGGGACTGGTATCACCTTCCATTCTTTTCTTGCTCATTTTTCTCGGACGTAATTCATGTTGCTCTTTCCTCTGTTTGTATGAGAATGTGGCTGGCTACTTGTGTGGTCATTTTTACCCCCCACTCTACAACTGCTTGCGAGAGCTAGCTATGTTTGTCTGGGTCAGTACGGGGAACCATGTTGTGTTTCTTTCGCAGGAACGTGGTCCTAATATTCTATCTACCGCAAATTCCCCCCTCAAGTCCTTCTTTTTCTTGTTAATACTGATGTTTGAGCGATGACGATTTTAATCCTCTGCTCATGATCTCTAGACTGGCGACCTCTTCGTTGAAGCAGTTCCTCATCCTATATCTCTGTTTCAGATTGTTTGTCACGTCCCTCTTCTCCGCGCTCACCACCCTCCCAAAACACCCGCACGTACACACAAACACACAAATGATGCACTCGGTCGGTGCTTGCATACGCAGAAAAAGAGAAGCGACCCCTGTCCCATTTATTCTCCGCTCAGCTTACGATTCTACCTTTGTTATTCGAAGGTTAGCTGGCCGTCTTCGGAAGAGGCCATTTCTGAAGCTAGAGAAGAGGGGAGAAGAGCTGAGAGGGACGGCATAGAGCTTCTTTTTTTAAAGGAGGGCTGTTTGAAATATTAGAACCGGGTGAAATGTTTGTGTAATGTATTGTTCTGTACGGCAGAGAGCTTTGATCTAACATAGCTTCAAAGATGAGAGACATGACTCTAGGCTTTAGATTTGTGGGCAAACGGAAAGGAAAGGAAAGGAGAGATTGTAAATAAAAAAAAGTAGTTATTTCTGGAAGTCGCAGCTGAAGAAGAGTGAGGCTTAGGTGCATGATGGCTCTAGCCAATGGGTAAGGGGCTCAGCCCCCTTCCAGATTGCTTATTCACGGGAGCTACAGAGTACCTGTCCCATGGATCTGTCTCCTGGGTACAAGCATATCATCCATTCCCCAATTCGCATTCCAGGACCCCGAGATCAAATAGCATGGACAATCTGTGCCGGGCGAAAGGAACGTGGGGGGTCAGCATCTAAGCCACAGAGAGCGCACGGAAGAGATTTTTGGTGGTTCGATTTTTGAGTGGCGTTCAGAGCGTCCCGCTAGGATAACACAACCCCACCAAAAACTTCAGTTCGTTTTCATCAACCGCATCTTGCGTTGACATCCAAACACGACAATGTCTCCGCCGAGACAGGTTTTCATTGCTGTATTAGGTATTCATGGGAGCGAGTTGAAATCCATCAGACTCCGTTACGCTAACAGCTCAATTGCTGCTCCACAGGCGTCGGCGGGGTTGGACGGGCGTTCTTGTCCCAACTCGGCGCGCTCTCCAGCCGACTCTCCCAATCCCAAACCTCACCCACCTACCTCTCACTAATCCTCCTCTCTCGCTCCACCAAACTCCTCTACTCGGAAGACTTCCGGTCCCTCTCCCTCAAATCCTGGGAGCCCGACCTCCAAGCCTCGACCCTCCCTGTCCTCTCCCTCCCGCAAATAATCGAATACCTCAGCGCGGCGCCAGCGGACGTCGTGCTCGTCGACAACACCAGCAGCCAAGAGGTCGCGGAGCACTACCCGCAATTCCTGAGACGTGGGATCAATGTGATAACGGCGAACAAGAAGGGATTTTCGGGGAGTTTCGGGTTGTGGGAGGAGATATTCGCGGCGCAGGATTCGTCGGGCGGGGGGTTGGTGTTTCATGAGAGCAGTGTGGGAGCAGGGTTGCCGGTGATTTCGACGCTGAGGGAGTTGGTGGAGACGGGAGATGAGGTTAGGAGGATTGAGGGCGTTTTTTCAGGCACCATGAGTTTCTTGTTTAATTCGTTTGCGCCGGTAGGCGGGGGTGGCGGGAAGTTTAGTGAGGAGGTTAGGAAGGCGAAGGAGTTGGGGTATACGGTGAGCGCTTAATCCTCCGTTCATCAAAAGCCGACCGCGTTGAAACCCTAGCTGACGAATGGACCACCAAGGAACCCGACCCCCGAGATGACCTCAACGGCCTCGACGTAGCCCGCAAACTCACCATCCTCGCCCGCCTCTCAGGCCTTCCCATCGAATCCCCCACCAGTTTCCCCGTGCAATCCCTGATCCCGAAGCCTCTCGAAAGCGCACAGAGCGGAGACGAGTTCCTAGCGCACCTTGGGGAGTATGATGAGGAGATGGAGAAAGTGAAGAAGGAGGCAGAGGTGGAGGGGAAGGTTGTGAGGTATGCGGGGAGTATTGATGTAGGAAGGAAGGATGTTAGGGTTGGGTTGGAGAAGTAAGTTTCATAAATTCTCTCTAGCTATTTCGCCATCCCCCTTTTCTTGAATCGTTTCTCGAAAAGAGCAAAGAAAACATACTCATGAAACCCCTCCACGCAGATTCGACACCTCACACCCCATCGCCGCACTCAAAGGCAGCGATAACATCATAAGCTTCTACACAAAACGATACGGAGACAACCCCTTAATAATCCAAGGAGCAGGGTAAGTCTTCCTTCCATTTATCCAACCCCCTCTCTTCCCACGCACAAAAAGCAACAAACGCATTTCGCTGATTCAAAACACCTCCACAGCGCCGGATTTGAAGTCACCGCCATGGGAGTTATGGGAGATTTGATCAAAGTGCTATCGAGACAGCACTAGAGACCCTTTCTTTCTTTCTCCTTTCCTTGAGATGTAGAAAAGTGGGGGTTTTTTTTTTTGGTTTGGGGGAGGAAAGAGAACAATGGGAAGATGGAACAATGTCAACAGAACACTGACGAACAATAGAACACTTACCAACATATGCACCTCCCACAACACATACAATCCAACGAATCACCCATCCCCTTCCCATCCCAATCACTCAATTCAACATAAACATCCTCATCTCCTCTCCTCTCCTCTCACCCATAATCCCTCCCCCCCCATAGGTATTTAATTCCATGAAATAAGCACAACTATAACGAACGAACATCCATCGTCAATGAATATTTTCATCCATCCATTCATTCATTCGTCATGCGGATATAGGATATATCTATCTAGATTCAATCTCAACATGAGAGAAAAAAAGACCTTGCTTGATAATTGATAATTGAGCCCCCTCCACCTGGTAGAAGAAAAAGAGAAAAAGGAAGGAAGGAAGATCGAAAGGGTTTGATGAGGAGTATGGGGAGGGGGGGGGGGAAGAGATATAGATGATGCAAGTCGCGCGGTGATGACGTGCGGAAAAATCGATCGCCCTTGTGATGCAGAGGAAACATGTGCAAGCATCTAGCCATTCGGTGACCTCTAAACAAAGAAAGAAAAGGAAAGCGAAGAAAAGAAAAGGGAGCCACAGCCCTTAGTCCATACATGATCACTACCGTCAACCACCAACCATCACCTTCCAACCACCTCTCCCTCTCAAAAAAAAGAAAAGAAAAAAGAAAAAAGAAAAAAGCCATAACCACCCCACCCCCCCACCCTAAAAAAAAAAATAAATCAATCAATACATATTCCTCTGCTTTAACTTCTCATAATCCATTATCTTCTCGGCGCCCAAAAACTGCAACAGCGTCATGATCTTGGCCTGCCTCGCCGTGCTGAGCAGGTCTCGCGACGAGTGGTGGCTCGATTTCATCATGCTTGAGCTTCTCAGGTCCAGGGGGAGCATGTAGGATTGTAGGATCCGTTCGAGTTGGGAGCCTGTGTGGAAAGCGAGAGGGATGGTTAGGATGGTTTGAGTTTGTTTGTGGAGGAGGGATGGATGAGGGGTTTAGAAGGTGGGAAGAGACGAACTTTCAAGGGTTTTAAACTCTTCGATGGTTTTTGGGATCTGGAAATCCACGGGGAAACGGCCGTCTCGGCACATCTTGGGGTGGATCTGGGAGTATTGGTCTCGGCCTCTGAGATTGTTGTTCACGAGTTGCACGCCGAGGTTTGTCCTGAATGCCGCAATATATCAGCATTAGCTTCCCATCAAAAAGCTTCTCCCTCCGACATGCAAACGAGGTAACAAGAAAGGGGAGAAACTAACCTCCTCACCAAATCCGCCAACCCCATCTCATGCAGCCCCGCCGCCCCACCCGTATATACCTCCGGATCCACCCCATACGGTGAACGATCCCTCATCCCGCTGCGACCGCCTCCCATGCCATAGCGAGGACTCACGCCCGAGAAGTAGTCGCTGCCATCGACGCCTATGCGCACGTGCTGGATGGCTTCTTCCATATCGCGCGAGGTGAGCACGCCGTATGAGGGGGTTCCGGGCATTGAGCGGTAGGCGTCTTGGGGGTGGGGCAGGAGGGACATCATAGATGGGATGGTAGTGTATCGGAGGGAGAGGAGGAGAGGTGGGATAGCCGCGCGATGGTCGAGTGGAAATTAATATATTGGTGATGTTTGTGATTGTGTGTGAAGTTCGAGACCGAGGCAGCTGAAGTGTGTAAACAATGGAGACAAGGAAAGGAAAAGGAGGAAGAAAAACCAAAGGAAACAGCTCGTCTTCCTTTTTATCAACAATTCCCAAACCCTCCCAGCGGTTTTCATCGGCTCATATCAAATAGGCTACACACACACCACAACACCGTCTACCCAGCAACATCCGTTGCTTGTCAGGCCAACACACCGCAAATAATCCTCTCCCCTGGGTACCCCCTTCCCCATTAGCCTTCGCGACATCGTTCGTGCGTGGTCATGCTGACCCTTACATCGAAGCAAAAAATGATGCGGGAGGTTTGTTCTTCTCTCGTGTCCGTTGCCAAACTGTCCTGTTTCTGCAGAAACTCAGGCCGCCGCGCTGCGGGAAGCTGCAGCGGTCAGACAATACATCAAGACGGTTGGCTGGGCGGAACGAAGAGACAGCCGCGATCTCGGACACGACGTCCATCTGCTGCGCTACTGGGCTTCACTCGAGCTGAGGAAATTTTGAGGCTTTTGGCAAACAATCGAACTCCCAGAAAACAGTCTGATTTCGCAACAGGACTGTCCGCCGCCAGCAAACATCGAGAGCACAAGCAGGTCATCAGTCAGAGCATGCATCTTATTTTGGTTTGCAAGATTTGCTAGAGATAAGAACACAGCAAGCAATGTTTGGTCTGCGATTTCAGCAGGGCTCGAGTGGCAGCCCATTTCCACTTTTTGCGGATTGCCAATCTTTGAACCGTCCGCCATAACAATGAAAATACCCTGGACAGGACAAGACAGCGCAGACAAACCCTCACAAGGAACACGAACAATTGGCGGGAAATTTTAAATTCGAGGAGCTCCAAGCTCGTACAACTCAGAAACCCAGCACCGTGTCTTCGCCTGTCGCCTTGTCGGACCGGTGGAAACGGACTCATGCAGGACGGCCGCCAGGAGACGGACTTCGAAGTGGCGGGACTATACGATCCAGAATATCCACTTGGGCAGAATGACCCAAGCCGAACCCTATCCGAGGGAGGCGAAAGTAGGCTGAAGCAAGTTACATCCGTAGTTCTCTAGTTATGCGTAAAGTTGCGTCTCTTCCAATCATTCAATTACTCCCTCATAACCGCCGTCTCTAGGAGACTGCCGCCAAAATGCATAGGACGATGTCTCGATAAGATACACCCAAGCCAAATTCATCAGTGCGCTCTCGCATGCGTGGCCACAAATGCAATCCATTAAGCTCCCATCGCCCGCGTCCGACGTAGGTGTCACATCATTATGTTTGTTTGCCTTGACTTCAGCAAGATGCAGGGCGGTTTCGTAAGCCTCTATTGAAATGTACGACAGCTTGGCCCTTCGCTCGTGATATGAATCGTGAACCGACCTAGAACATCCACGTGAAGCCTGACGGTGTACGAGGCAAGGCGGTTGAAACAAGATCGCCGTCCCACAATTAATGTCCAGTTTTCTAAACACACGGCCTACCTATGCCATGCTTCGAAACGTAGGGATAATATTCACATACAGCAAAGCCGCTGTCTTGGAGGACGGCAAATGCCAGGCATACACTCAATCTTGAGTATTCAATTCATCTTTTTGAATATCCGCAACGTTCTTTCTAGTACTCGGACCATCAGTGCCCACTGAATCTTCTGCGCCTGTAGCGAGACCGGCAGCAATGCTCAAGGCACGAGGTCGAGGTCTCTCAGCCAAACTCGGGGCCCTGGGCCGCTGTTTCCCCCTCGCTCTACCGCCGACGAAGGGAAGTTCATATGTAGCCGATCGCCAGATGTAAAGGAGGATGTCATATACGATGGCCATCAGCCACGGACCGATGGTGAGAGCTCCGAGAAGCAACTACAAGTCGTTTGTCAGTGATCTCACTTCCCCGCATACCAGGAAATACAGTGCAAGGGCTGAAGGGCAAAGGATGGTACGGAATCTACCAAAGGTGAGGTAACTTACGAAGATTCGGATTGCCCAAGTCTCCAAAGCACCGAGAGCTGCTGGGAGGATGGAGAACCAAGACATGGCACTGTACAGAGTAAAGAGAAGCACGGCAAGACGAAATCCTGTTGTGACCCCAGTTTTATAGCTAAGCGGGGCGTTGGCTGGGGTGTTGTAAGATCAAAGTCCGCTCGAGCGCTCTACAGTGTATCATAAAAGACTCTATTCACCTGAAGTTTTTGTGTGTTGAAAGCTCTTTAGTCTTGGAAATGGTGGAAAACCATTAGTGCAAATAAATGTAAGGAGTTTGTAACCTGAGAATGTTGACTTCTCGCCAAGATATCCTGGGGTTCTAAATCTGACTATTGCAGCATTGGACCTTCCCACTTCTTTTTCACGCTCTACTCAAAGGATCTCGCAGTGTATCGTTTAGGAGATTCGTTAACTAATATGCACCGCTTATTCATATGGATGTTTTTTGTGAGGTCCGACCAGCTAAGCAATACATATCGCTCCGAATTAAGCGTATCCCGTAACTCCTCTTGCACCAAGGGCATGACAAATTACACTGGACAGACCCGGATCAAAGTAGCACCCGCTCTAAGAAACCCACCATCAACTTCTCTATTTCGCCACCCCAGTATCCATTTCGTAAACGAGGTTGGTTTGGCTCCCGGCGTGAGGCGGAAATGGCTGCCATTGCTGCTGCATTGGTGCAGGATTGTACGGAAGCTCTTGTAGGTTTTGAGGTGGAGGGTTTTCCTGCCATTTTTGCTGCTGTCCTTGCAAACCCGCGGGAGTAGGAAGTTCTTGCATTCCCGCGTGCGGCAGTGCATACGCTCCTTGCTGCTTGACATCACCTTGAGCATCCTGTGCACCGGCAATGGGCTGCTTGTAGTAAGCGTCATCGAATTTTTGTTGCTGACCGAAGGCGCCGTTCTCAATTCCCGGATACGGAGGAACCGGTTGAGAATAAACTGATTGCGGGGTCTGGGGAACGAAACCTTGCGGCGGATAGCTTGGTTGAGTCATCTGTGGGGCTTGATCTGGTTGCAGTGGCTGCTGAGGAGCGGCAGCCATATTGCTGCCGGCGGTGAGGGTCGCCTGTTTCCTGCGGCGGACCAGAAAGAATGTACAAATACCAGCAATAACCGCTATACCGAGGAAAAGACCAGCCACAATACCACCAATTGCACCACCAGAGAGACCAGGTTTTCCGGTCGGACTAGGAGATGGCGAGTTGCTACCCCTGGCGCTGTCACCGTTGCCATTTCCGACCGCAGTCGGAATTGCAGCTGCAGGCACTGAAGTCCTCACCGGATTTTCTAAAGCTGTGAGGCTCGCGACGTACGAAGATACTTCAGCGGAGTTGGTCAGAAAATCTGTGAGGTAGTTCCCATAATCGCTGGGAAATTCGGATAGCATGGCGGAGAGTGAATTCAGGATGGAATTTATGTCAACGCTATAGTCGCTAGGAGTTGCGAGACGGCATTTGGTCTTAGTGCCTGATGAATAACAGACCTCTCCGACAGAACAGCAGTAGTTATTTCCGCAGTCGACATAGTCAAAACCGCAAGTAGCGAGAAAGTCTCGTTTCCCTAGAGCTTGTTCTCGGAGATGTTCATTTGAGGTCCTGATTTTAAGGTCATGGTTCGGGTCAATAGAGAAGTGCTCCACGACCTTCTCGACTTTGGCGGCGTCTCTATCTTGAGAGAATGGAGCAGGCGTAATTGCAGGCGGTGATGGAACGACGAGATGAGAGAAGACCAAGCGAGAGAACGTCGCGAAAGCGACAGCAAACGAGCGTGATAGCATCCTGGCTTACGCTGATCCCTTAGAGTTGCGATCTGCTTTCGCCTTGCTTGGAGGATGTAAAGAAGAGAGAGACAGCGAGAGAAAGGAGCCCGAAAGCCTAGGACCACACCGTATTCACGGGAGAACGACGAAACACAACAACGAAAAAGCTCATTGATTGATTGGGCTAGACCATGTCATTATATGTCAGGAACCAACCGTGCATTGATGTCGCTTGCCGCTCGGCTCTCCCCCTTTATCATCGTGCATCGAGTGCATTGCGTACGAAAAAGAAAAGAAAGCAGGAAAATACATGGTAGAATAAAAATAGAAATTAAGATCCTGCAGAATACGATGCTCCGGAAAGGCCAAGGCATCGACTGACTTGGATGTGTGAGTATATCTCAGTAGGATGTGCGGTCACCGCTATGGATTGGTCTTCTTTGGAGCATAACAAGCGTCACATTTATAAAATCTGGCTCATGAACTGTTGATGTCGGCGAGTCAACCAATTGTACGCATTCATTTAATAGGCCGTCAGAACAAAAAAAAAAAAAAAGCAAGACGCAACAGAGCATCATCTAGTTAAGATGGTAGACAATAAAAAATGATGTATAGAATATCTCTCAAGAATATCGTGACACCATTCAGAAGCCACGCTTTCAGGTAAACCAGAATGTCAACGCAAAAAGTGTGCCTTGCTCTTCATCCTCTCACACGTATCCAACTAACATGGTCTGTGACAACAATAAGTATATACTATTGCTTATAAGCATCATTTTCTTCGACAGACACATCCGCTTCCTCGGGCGTCTCTTTCTTATCATGCAGAGAATTCACCACACCAGCTGTCTCGTCGTGGATGGCATGCTCGTCAGTCTGGCTATGTTCAGTGACCACAGAATGTACCTTGGGTTCCACAGGGGACACGCTCGATGGGGCCGCCGTCTCATCTGCAGCTGCAGCAGCGTCGACGGTTGGAGATTCCGTGGCAGAAGTATTCAAGCCCTTCACGGTTGTGAAAGCGGGATCTTGATCTTGCACCTCTGCTGCGGATCTCTCGCTAGTGACGGAGTGGGGAACCTGACCCTCGGTGCTCATCTGGCTGGCAAGGTCAAGCTTCTCCTGTACCACTTCCGCTACTCTAGCCGTATCCTGAGAATTTTCCGGAGTATCTGCTGCCTCCGTCGCTCCAGCAGCGATATCTTCAGGCGAATGAACACCCTCTCCAGCCATATTCGTAGCCAAAGTTGGTGTGGGATCAATCTCTGCTTTTTTGGAAGCCCTCATAGACTCCAGAGTCACACCGTCGGAAACAGAAGATACAACGACGACTCCATCCTCTGTAATTTGCCAGACAGTGAAGGATGTGCTGATGTCAAGTTTCTGGGAAGTTTTCTGACCATTTGCTTCTTCAGTGTTTCCAGAAGGTGAAGCAGCAGGTTTTCTCCGGACTGGGCCTCTGGCCCTACCTTTCCGTGCATCGCTAAGTGGCGCCTTTTCCTCAACTGCATGCTCCTCGACGGGATCGCTCATTGGTTTCGGCGCTGTGGGGCCTTGCTGGAGACGCTTGTCAAGGTCTGACAAAAACCCAGCCTTCAGCGCAGCGAGCTTTCCACCATTAGGCCGGGAGGGTACCAGAGGCTTTGGTTTTGACGCTAGAGTGGGAAGGACGCCTCTAGCAATACCACCGTCTTCCGACACGCTACCAGCCGATGCGGTCTTCGTTAAGGGGCTGGTGTCCGCGGAGTCTCCACTCCTTTTCGTCACAGGCTTGGCTAGTCTAGTAGGAATCTGGGGCTTAGCCCTCTCAGGCAACGCAGGAGCTTTCTTTTCTGCGGATGAGGACATAGGCTCAATCACGCCATCATCTGCTTTAGCGGGAAGTGGAGGCACGAGCCTGGTGTGTAGTCCGCTCGAAATTGGAGCCGAGGCCTTCGCTGGCATTGGCGGGATCTCCGTAGGCGGCAGATTCCGTGCTCTGTGAGGAGGGCGAGCTGGGATGCTGGGTTGTATGCTAGCAGCACCGATTGCATGTCCTTTATTTCGTGCGGGCCTGGGAGGAGGCGTTGGTTTCTCCAAAGTTGCCTTTACGCCTGTCGTGGCTCTCCCCTCTCCGCCCCCCAGCTCCTTCCCTTCTGCTACCTTTTCGTGAGCACCAGTCGCAGCTCCCGTTGTGTGTGGTTCAGGAACATTAGGGACACCTTTTGTCTCATCCGTTTGAGGTGTCGAAACAGTTGTCTGTAGCTGAAGACTTTCTGGGGTATCTTCCCATATATCCTTACTTGGAAATCTCTGTTTTGACCTCGAGCTATTCATTTCATCCCTGAGATACGACTTGAAATTCGGGTTTCGCATTTCCTGCGGAAGGAAACTACCAGCCTCTTCGCCCTCGGCTTCATTTTGTCGGCTGACGGCAGCTTTTGAAGAGGTCTCGATATCTTCTCCTGGATCTTTCACAGTCTCCTGGTCATCGTCTGGTAACTGTGGGGTAGTCACAGTGGCTTGAAGCTGGGCACTGCTAGGAGCGTCTTCCCAGATGTCCTGACTAGGAAATTTACGCCTCTGGGAGCGCATGGAAGTACTGCTACTTTTCACAGCGTTCAGCTCTGGGAGTTTGAGACTGTCAAACGGCCTTATTGGTTTCTCGCCCTGTTCGTCCTCGGGAAACAAGGGCTCATATTCCTCAACATCTTCCAGAGGAGTTCCTAGCTCTTCATAGTCATCATGTAGCGCATATCGCGCAAACCCGGGAACTCCCCCGATAATGCTGCTGGGCCTGCTTCCGGATCTACTTGCAGGCGTACTTGTTGGGACACTTCCAGGCCGGCTCGAAGATCTACTTCCACTTCGATCTGGGTCCCCGACCGGAAAGAAGCCGTTGCTTCTTCGTTCCTGGTATGGGGACACAGCCGGTTGAAGATGTTCAGCAGCCGGTTCCTTAGCAACCTCATCAGAAGCCAAAATTGGAGCACCATAACAGTGTTCATCTATCCAACCACCATGCTCCGATGTGCTGCTGCCTTGGGGTCCATGGTCTTCAGTTCCAAGGTCGCCTCCACTAAGTCTGCTGGACGATGGCGGAACGACATGGATCACGTCTTCGTCTTCCGTCTCATCTGCAATTGAATTATCCAATGAGTGTCGCTTTGATAGAATATCGCTAGTAATCTCCTCCTTCAAGAGCGATGCAGTATGTGAATGAGAGCCATCTGAAAGCGATTGATGCTGTGATGGAGGATGGGGCGATGTTATACGCGAGGCATACTCTTCTGATGCTAGATATCCAATCTGTTCATCTGGCGTTCCATCAATCGCTGAGGAAGTTCCTATAAAATATTTAGAAATTGAAGAGAATTATCGCGCGATCTCTGTTAACGTACCATAGCCAGCGCCTCTATTAGCGGTTTCCCTAACAGCCCTATTCAAATCCTCACTACTCAATGCCCACTCTGCCCTCGTAGCTCCGAGACCAGGTCCGTATTCACCATTTTCCTCACGTCCCAAAGCCTCTGGATGGTTTTCATACCAGGCTTTCTCCAACTTGCTCTGATTCGGAGCACCATGTCCATGAAGCCCATAACTTCCGGGGGGGCCAGAAAATTCCTTTCCGCTGGGTGTACGCTTATGGTGACGGCCGGGGCGGTGTTGGCCATCATTATGAACGCCGATACCGGAGCCAAATGGCGTACTCTGGTACGGCGACGGCGACGGTGCCTGAACATCTCCAGCGTTCGGGTACATAGGCACACGAAGGCCGATCTCAGGGATACCATGCTCATTATCGCTAGGGAGAGTCGAGGCCGGCCGTTCTGTCCCCTGGGAGGAATCTTGGCTAGCAAAGCTGCTTTTCGATTTCAATGATCTCGAATGAGGGTCCTTGTCGTCCACATGGCCGATGCCAGCGGCTGCAGCTTGCGATGAGTCTGTTCGTGTAACAGTAGCGGTTCTCGCCTTCGCGCTCAAAGCAGGTAACGTAGGCTTTGGAGCATGGAGTTTAAGATTGCTCCCGATACTCCTAGTCTGCGTCTCTAGAGACTCGACGGTATCCGGGCTGGCGTCTGGCTCGACGGAGCTGTCACAGAAACTGGCGTACTCTGCGCCCTCCTGTCCGATCGATGGGAGCGATACGCTGGGAGGACGCTGTGGAAGGTTGGACGCTGAGAGATTCTGGCCCTGGGAATAGAGACCACCGTTATTGTCAACATGATTTATTGCGAAGGAGCTCTCATTGAGTGGTGAGCGCGCGAAGCTGTCTCGGCTAGGGGAAACCGAACGCTCGACACGATGGGAAGGTCGAGGTGGGATTTTTGGAACGTCATTGGTCACTGGCTGTTTGTGTGAGCGGACCGGACGCGGAGGTATTGAGGGAGCTGGTGAAGCTGTCATTATGCCTGATCGTGATCGTTGGAAGTTTTAGAGACGGTTGGGATGTGTTGAGGATCTGAACTTGGTAAGTTGATTTTTTGTAGTATGTAGATAAGAAATGGCAGAACACATGTCCGACGTTAGTTAAGCGGTGTGCGATTCGTCCAAGGTGTTGCACAAGGCCCAGCAAGAGACCCCAGAAACGTGAACACAGCGTCGTGGACAAAAACAGGATCAAAAGAATTAATCTCAAAGCCATCTCCTTGTGGCACTTCAGCCCTTCTGACGTACATCGCCACTTGGAGAGTTTTGGGGTCGCCATATTCAATGCAAGCTAGAACCATGGGAGGCAAAACGAACAAGAGTCTCACTCACCACTTTTCATCAAGGTCTGATCGAACAATGCCAAAAGCACAATAGGGAAAATGCCAAACTCCGTCTTTAATTACGCTGGTCCGGTTTTCAGACAGCGCGGATCAAGTGACGGAACACATCAACTAACAAGCAGATGATCGGAGCTAGCTTGTAACGCCATGACACTTCCCATTCGATTGGCCAAGTATTATTGGAGAAAATGCCGCAAATCGATTAGGCCACCCCCATACAACTTTACACTGCCGCCTCTCACTCTCTATGCGAGATGCTGCACGTCGAAAATTTTCTACAACGTGCCAGTCCAGCCGTGTCTGAAACTTTCGGTTGCCAACAATTTGATTGCATGCTTCATGGATACGCTCCGGGTGTGTTGAGCAAGATGCATTCTCTATTGATCACCAGTTGAACCGTGTGTAAATCCTGGTCTCTTGCTTCAGCTGACACGAAGAAACTGTTCGTAAGAGGTACTACGTAGTAGAAATCACGCGGGTTTAGCCACCCTCCCCACTTTCCCCACAAAATGCGTCGAGGGAGGGCCTTAAACAAGCCTCATCTAAACTATGCTGTTGATCTCGTGTCTCCATACAGCGTGAGCTGGTTGCCATCCAGCAGCCCAAGATAAAATTTAGGGGGTCTCATCAAAGAACTCCGGATAAACAAGCCGTTGGCACCTTGATGCACTTCTGGAACAGCACTGATACCACCCTGATATCTCCAGAAAGTCAGAGGCTCACAATGAATACTTGTAGGTAGATAGTATAGAGATCATACAGCTCTTGCGTAACGGTAGAAATGGGAAACAGTGAGGAACAAAAAATACATGAAGCTCGAGCGACGACCAGGCAGCCCGGTGCTGCGCAACAATTCTTCCCGTTTTAAATGGCCGCGCTTTTGCATTCAATAGGACTTTCGAACTCCATGAGATCGCAATAGCGACATCTCACCAATATCAAACCCAGTAGGCTGTCTTGCTGTAAGAGACTTGAATAAGCCGAACAAGCCACATAACCACCCCATATCACCAAGGGGTTGCCATGTCATTACAACCCCACAAGTGTCCATAACCACCGAATCTCCAGTAAATCTCGTTCCCCAATTCCTTCCCGACACCTCAGACAATCATCTGCGCCACACCCTGTCCACCCAACGTCTTGCTACCCACGAAGTCTTTTCCGCTTAAACCTGCCAGTGCATAAAAGATTGAAGCGATCGAGAGCACAACTGCGGCAGCAATCAAACTTGTTGGTTTTTTGAGAAGGCTCAGCCACTGAATAACGCTCATGGCAAGGTAGATTGCCGCGCGCATATAATTGGTCGTGAATCTACGGATGAAAGCGTCGAATGTTGAGGAGGTCGGGCAGATGCGAAGGAGGAGAGGGATTTCGACGAAGACTAACACAAAAGAGGAGACACTGTCGATTATTTTGCTCTGGTTGTCAGCGATGAAGCCGGCTATTTGAAAGGTGTATTTGGAAAGGTGGCACGAACAGGCATATAATGCTAAAAATGATAATGATACCGAGGCTGAATATGTTTGCGATGCCCAAAGCAAAGCAGAGGATTATACATAATACACCAGTCCTGCGGGAAGAAACTTATGTCAGCAAACATTCCTATATTCGTTGCCAGGAAGCCTCCAGTAGCTCTTGTCGTTCGGGGTCCTTTTGCTAATGTGTATGTATCAAGTCCACTGAGTCTACTCTAGAGTTCCCATTCCATCTGCTTCTGAAAGCTTCATTGTAAATCCTCTCATATCCACCTTAATGATTGCTCCCGCTGATGGTCGGTAGAGGCTACGCAACGAGGTAAGGGATCTACCAACCATTGTCCATATATGCCTGCATCGCGTGAATCATTAGCACTATCATTTCGACCACAAAAGCCTGAAAACCTACTGAAATTTCTCAACTTGAGCTCCTCAACTATCGTCATCTTGCCTAGCTATCCGGATTTCAAAGCGGGCACACTTATTGAGCAGGACCTTTGGCAGTTCCCGGCTGCGTGGCAGAGTTTCGAAGGTTGACTGAGGGATCAAGTGGAGTGGTTTGTGGATACTCTCGTTTCTATGAATGCGTCAAGCTGCGAGTGTGATGTGTATTTGACTGTTCAGAGCTTTTGCTGGATGTTGTTGTACTTCCGATTCGTGTCTTCAGTTCGGTCTCGCTTCAACCGGGTTTCATGATAGATTGATTAGTCAGCGCATTTAGAAATGGCCTTGGCGCAGAAAAGTCTGTAGCCTAGATGAAGTGGACTTAGAAGACGCCAGACGATTTGTCCCCCCAGAACAATTGACGTTTGGAGGAAGGCTCTCAGGACACAGGCTGGACTTCCCGCACAACTGGAAGGCACTCATTTAAATATTTCCATCTTTCATATTAGTTAGTACAAGCTTACACACTTTTTTCGGCCCGTGAGGCCCTACTACTACTACATGAAGTGACGCAGCTCTGTGTTTATAGGGCTGACGCGCGGCTCAGACTTCACGCAGTTTGTCAGTTACAAATTCTGGAATAAATTTAAAATTGAACAAGTGCTATCTTTGAGTAGGCGTTCTATTGGAGTTGATATTCTGTGTGCTCGAATTATCAAACAAATCTGCAGAGGTGCGGCCAACCCTCCTCTATAGTTCTGGCTCTTATGCAGCAGGATAAACTATACGGAACAGATCGTTGTACACGAAATAACCGCCCTGGCCATCGGGCATCAATTGGAAGGATTGAGTGTAGCTCATTGGCGTTCTTTCCTCGTCCACCTGCAGACACTCAATTAGTCAACATCGCCGCCAGTGAATCTATAGGTAAGGCTGTATTTGAATTTGGCAGGCTGAACACACCAGTAGAGCCCCAGTTACAAGTACCAAGATACCTCCTTGCTCATTCGAAGGATGCACATCCTTAGTCGAGACTTGATGGATAACCTGCTTGAAAGGCAAAGTCTATTTGGACAGGAGGTCAGTAAATAGCAATCAAAAAGCGTTCTGTCCAACAAGAACAACGCAAGCGCTTCTGGTCGCTGGGAGGTGGTACGAAACGAAAACAACATGTACTTACAGTAAGTTTGTTGACTATCTCCACCGATCCTTGAACTGCAGAGCCCTCAAAGGTAAGCATGGAGTTTTCGCGCTATGCGAGGTATAAATGTATCAGCATGTTGGCTGTTGCTTTAGGAGGTGGGATAGGGAGCGAGCTCTCACATAGAGAGCAGCCAGGTTACTCCTGTTTCTGTCAAATTCGCTGTAGTAGAATGCGATGAATTGTTCTTCACACCGACACAAGTATCAGCAACAGGTTGTTCAACTCGAGGAAATTTTATATTACGCCCAAGCGTTTTCGCTGGTCTTGCTTCGGCTGTCGTCTGGAGCTGACTTACCCGCGACGTCTTGGATGGCTTTGAAGAGTAGGTAATGTCAGTGGACTTCTTCACTCATGGCGTAAAAAAGTTGATCAAACGCAGCACCAAAACAGACGGCAGACAGATGGAGGTTTAGAGCTCTTACCGGCCATGCTGCAGTATATTATGGAAGGCTGCCTTAGTGTAGTGAGTAATGTTTTTGAGTGGTATCAGCGCTCTGGTTCACGGATGAGATCTGAAATGAAAGATGTTTGTGACGCGGGGCTGTAGTGGGGCATTCCGACTCGGGGCAGGCCTTGGCGGTAAAAGAAAAGATCGCGTACTCACCCAGTTGCTGCTGCTTTAAACTGTGAGCAGGGTAAGCCTGAGTGATGCTCACCCTAAGTTCGTGCGAGCACATCCTACCATTTCATCCTTCAAACAAGAATACTCCCTCTCTTGATCCATTGGTTCCAGCACCCAAGATTGAGAAGGACAAGAGACTAAGGGAAGAGGTATAACTGGCTCATTTATTATAGGTGCATTGTAGAAGTGTAAATTATTTATTGTCGGAATAGCTTTTTATGGTTTCTGGATGTTAATTGGTGAGCGAAGCGAACCTATTTATTGGTGACTTTTGAGAAATGTCCGTGTCAACTTCTCCTCCCATTGGCCACCTATATTAAAGCTCCAATACCGCAGTATTGATACTTACGTTGAGCTTCGCTCTCCACCCTGTTGTCCGACCCGTCGCACAACGACTCATTTTTGTGTGCCAGTTTTGGCTCACTAGATCTACATATAGGAATGTCAGCTATGCGCTGAGGCCAGATCTGGCTCCTTGATGATAGATAGAACATGATGAGGAGACTAAACATAGAAACTCCAGCTATATTTTAAGGCAAAATCGGGCTCCCAAGGGTGGCTAGAGCATGAAAGCAACTAGAGAAATAGAACGGTTACTGCTCTAGCCATTTTATGCTCAGTCTCCCAGATTCTCTAGCCTGCAGCCTACAGGATTCTCCCACGGATTCTCCCACGGATTCTCCCTAGCCCTATGTGTTCTTATTAGAGTATGCGTGTACTTAGATGAGAATGAATTGAATTGAGTCTACTGTCTATTCGAAGTGCTTAGGCGTCTACATATACTAAAGACGCATTGACAGGCTCGGACCGATAATGTGGGCTCCATGAAACCGATGATGAACCGGACAGGAAGAATCAAGTCGGAGATAAAGATCTTTCACCTCCTGTGTATGCGAAAGACACAGAGAAGATTAAATATAGGATGAGGACCTCGTTAGGAGCAGAGATGAAGTTACTTAATACAACCTCGTAGCTATCCCTAATCCTATAATCGTCGGCGAGCCACATAAACTCAAGTTTGAGGAAAAACTTTGAACGTTCCAAGGTTATGCAACCATATCTTCCCACGACACCTTTCCTTAAACCCATTCTTCGGTGAATGTGTCGGTCTACGGGAAATATTTGGCAAGAGTACACAGCTGAGTGATTGAGTTTACAAAGGGCAAACTAATCCATCAAGTGGTTATTTATGTGAATATATTTTCCGCACATTGCTCAACCTTTCCGTCTCAAGTTCAAGATATCAGCCAATCTGACTTCACCTTTGCCACCCCAACCGGCAGCCCCAGTCTCAACCTCCGGTCTTACGTTCACATACCACCCCCATCCCCTCCTGTCTAGTTCCTCTTTACTAAGCACATGTGCCCAGGATTTGTAAAGCAAGTCAAGGGCACCAAAGAGGAGGCCCAGGTTATGTTCCTTTTCTACTGCAAGTGCGGACGCCGATTTTTTCTTGTGTGGTGGGTTGGATGATTCAGTTGATGATGATGGAGATGCTGTAGCGAAGGATTTAAGGAGGTATGATCGCGCTGATTGCGCCGTGTATATTGGAAGTTCTCCTGAGATTCTCGAGGGTGCATTGGAAAGCTGTGAAGTGTTGGATTGCCGCAAAGCCTCCAAGTCCAAACCCCAAAGTGCGGGCTCGGTTTCGTTTTCCGGATCTGCGGCATCTGCTAAGCTAACCGCAATTGTCCTGTTTCCATCTGTACCTTCTGGGCTATCGCCAGTCTTTATTTCCTGTTCATAAGTCCACCGCCTCAGAACCCTCACCTCTCGACCCAGAATCTTCACTGATGGCTGGCCCTGACCCCAGCCCTCATCTTCAGCACTCTTGCCTCTCTCCAGACCCAAACTCACAGCTTTGCTTCTGCTATTCGCGCTCACGACGGCTTGCGCTAGGCTCAGCCGGCTAGAGAGTGGCTGGTGCGGCATTGTGTACTTTAGCAGTGTGACAGCAAAGGCAAGAACAAGAGGAGCGCGATTTGTAAAGAGCACCGCTTTAGATAGTTTCTCATCGTTCATCTCAAATGGTGGTAGCTCCAGTGACCGCTCCATATCTGCAGGTGTCAGCGGGTCGGATAGCGCGATATCTTTTCTTTTCCTTTTGGTAGGTGAGATTGAAGACCCTGGTAATTCATCTGCTGCGGACCGCTTCTTGGACACTCGTTTGGCGGCATTTAAGACCTGTTTGGATAACTTCTCGTCTGCGAAAATGCCCTGAACGGTCTGGAGGTCTGCTTTTGATATAGCGGAGGCACTGCCAAAACTGTATAAACAGAGTAGTTCCACAACAGCCTGTTTCAGTGATATCGTCGTACTTGCCTCGTCAAGCCGGCGTCTCGAAGACCTTTGATCTTACCCATTGCTGAAGCCAGGGGTATCTTTGCGTCCGCAGAGAGGAACCGCAATAAAGCCTGGAGTTCTGCTTGAGCCGTCATGTTTGCGTTCATATACTAAGGAACTTTGCGTGAAAACGAGATCCCGCTCCACGGCTGACGAAGCTGATCATCAGATATCCTAGGTCGTTGATCTGTAGGGTTGAAATGTGAAGGGGTTGGATGACGTCGCTTGGCTAGCCTCCTGAGATCCACTCGAAGTCTTCAGCCAAACACCAACAATAATTCACCCACGTTCTCGAACGCATATTGTGCAGTGCATTTCCACATACAGTACGGAGTACTCATATCGCCAAAGAAGAGACGCCTTGTGTCCTAATATTTTTACCAACACCCCCATCAGTTTAAAATGTCAAATGGAGAGGGCGCTGGCGTTGCTGCTGCCAATAAAGGCTCCTGGTCTTCCTTTTTGAAGGTACACTACATTCGACAATTGACCCTCCGAATACAGCCCCAATGCTCTTCACAAACACAGGCTCTAAAACATGTGTTCCTAATGTTCACTCATTTAGTCCATTGCCTCGTTTTCCGGAGACCTTACCTCTCTCACCGCTCCTCCGTTCATCCTGTCGTCTACATCTCTAGTCGAATATTCCTCCTATTGGGCCGAACATCCTACAGTCTTTGTAGCCCCTGCATCAGAGCCCAATCCAGCAAAGAGAGCATTACTGGTGCTGAAATGGTTCTTGAGCACGCTGAAGCAGCAATACAGCAGTCGTAATGAGAAGTTGGGTAGTGAGAAGAAGCCACTTAACCCGTTTCTGGGAGAGCTTTTCCTCGGAAAGTGGAAAGATGAGGCCGGTACGACTGAGTTAGTCTCAGAGCAGGTCAGGTGGGTAGAGTTTCTAACTGTCTCAATTGTGAGTTGGACAGCCGCTGATTCTGTGCTCTACAGCCATCATCCTCCGGTAACCGCTTATTCCATCTGGAACGAAAAACACGGCGTTCGCGTATGTCTTCTCCGTATTGCTTTTACACACAACGATCATGTTGACACTGCAACAGCTCCAGGGCTACAACGGCCAAAAGGCCTCCTTCTCCGTGCGCACAATCCATGTCAAGCAGATAGGGCATGCAATCTACCACATCGATGCCTACAACGAGGACTACCTTATCACTTTGCCATCCCTGCATATCGAAGGTCTTGTCTATGGTACCCCCTATGTCGAGCTCAATACCAACACCTACATCCAGAGCTCATCCGGCTACACGGCCAAGATCAGCTACTCTGGTAAGGGATGGATGAGCGGGAAAAAGAACTCGTTCACCGCAACTCTCTATCCAGAGGGTAATGAAAAAGACGTTCTATACACCGTTGAAGGCCAATGGAATGACTCATTTACCATCCGCGACGCCAAAACCAAAGCAGAAATCGAAACATACAGCCCCAAAGTGTCCCAAACCACCCCTCTCACCGTCGCCCCACTAGACCAGCAAGACGAGCTAGAAACCCGCCGCGCATGGCGCGCCGTCGCAGAAGCGATCGGCAAAGGCGACATGGAAACGACAGGCGCCGAGAAGAGCAAGATCGAAAACGCGCAGCGTGAACTGCGGAAGAGGGAGAAAGAAGGAGGCAGTGAATGGGCAAGGCGGTATTTCAGCCGTGTTGAGAGCGATGAAGTGTTTGATAAGCTGGCGGGGAAGGTTGGGCATCAGGTCGAGTCGGATAAGACTGGCGGGATATGGAAGTGGGATGAGGCGAAGCATCAGGCGTTGTTGAAGGGAGGGAAGAAAGGGGATTTCCAGCCGGAGAGTGAGGAGAGTAGCGTGTCAATTTGACACGCCGCCAATCAAACTGACTTTAGTTTTGGCCTCTAGGCGGGTCTTGACCTTTATCTGTGTACTTTTCTCATCAAATTTTTTTTTACCCCCCATGCATTAGGGACCTTTCTCTCTCTCTCTTTCCTCATATCACTAACTGTTAGATCCATTATTTGTTTCTTCTCTTTTCTTCTCTTCCCCTTTCCCTCCAAGAGAACGCGGCGGCATGTGGTGTGGGCACGGTGAGCCAATCCCCCGTTCCATCTCTCGGGGTTTGGTGCTACGCGGAGGGTTAGGGGAGTGATGCCCGTGAGTAAACGGTGCTTCTAAAATGGGGGCTTGGTTTCCTGTTAGACAGAACTTTTCCCTTTTATATTCTCTTTCTTTTTTGCTCTAATGCGGCGTGTTCTTGAACTGCAAAGAAGTCCATCATCCAATGGCTGGGAGGTTCTAAATTTAAAAAAAAAATAGGTTTGGTGTCTATTTCATTTCGACGGAGGATCGATGTCTAGAAACATGTGTTCTCGTCCCCTCCCCTCCCAATAAAACATAGAATTTTCCTGATCAGTTAGATCGGAAAGTCTCAACGCCGGGTATGCAAAAAGCCTTTGAATTATATAACAAGTTAAGAAAGGAAAGAACAACCCCAGGATAAGTAGTAGCAGACGCCAATCGCTACGATCGCCAAAAATGCAATTCCGTTTCCCGCCTCGCTAATAAAACACCGCCGGGGTCAGATGAAAAAGTTACAGGAGGATTCCAGCGGAATAGCCCCAATATTTACGCTCCCTATTCATCATCGTCGTCCCCGGAAGTAGTCATAGGATATCTCTGGCCCTCCCATCCGATACTCACCAGACGACAGTGGCGTAGTTCCTGGTGCGGCAGGCATCCCGGCCGCCGCATCGAGCAAGCCGACGTGATCATCGCTGTCGTCTAGATGGGTTGTGTAAGTGGTGGAGGCAGGGTAGTTCAAGTCGTGGGGAGCCCGCCAAGGGGATTGCGGGCGAGAGCCTGGTTGATGATAGCTTGGGGGGTAAGTGTGACCAGTGTTGTCATTCCGCTGAGGTATGGGACGGCCACCGCTGGTGTAAACGAGTGGGGATGAGGGACGGGAGGACCCGGGGGTGCGGGTCTGACCAGTCATAAATGAGCGAGGGGTATCAGGACGGTCAGAGACGGCGTCGATGGGACGGCCGTATATTTCGCCTGCTCCGTGCCCATCGCCGAAATCATCACGATTCTTGTAGTACTGGAAGTCGAGCTGGCTCTCCGGGACCATTTCGAAAGGTGCTGGAGCTGCAGAGGATGGGCCACGGGTGGCTTTCCCTGGGCGAGATTGGGACATGGGGTTGAGCTGGATGTCGTCGAATCCGCTTTCAAGGCCCACGCCGGAGCTTAGGCGGCCTTTATAGATCTGCGCGAGCACGCGCTGGGCTCTTGCGTGGACCATCGGTACGATCAGGGGCTTGAAGAGAGCAGGATGACCAAATCGAGATACCAATTTATCGTTGCGTCTTGATGGCTTGACTGGTAGAGCTAAGCTTTCTGGATCATTGAGACCATTTCCCTTTGTGTAGTAGTGCATCTTATCGTCATAGGTCTTCCGGCAATATAACTTGAAGCCGATCAGAAGAAAAGGGAGTGGGATAATGCAAATGCCCATTGTTATCGAGCCCTTGGCCCAGACGACAAGGCCGACTAGAACGTTTGCGAGCATTGTTCCGAAGAGCATTCGATTGAATACAAGACGCCAGAAGCCACCACCTGATTCTGTCTTTGTGACGAACACGTACCTGGCTCTCCGTCAGTATTTCTTGAATACATATCAATACCAGGAGGAATTGCACATACATCAACAGATACTTCTTTAGCCAACTGTCCAATGCAAAATACAGTGCTGTCACAGGAAGTACAATGGGCTGGAGGGTAGCAAAGCAGAGTGCAACTGTTGCGTAGAAAAGGAACTGTGATTCCCGTTAGCATCTTCTAGGCCTCAGAGCTCTCTAACATATCACTTACATAGTTATAATAACTTGCATAGTCAAAGGGTGGTGGAGCTGTCCACTCGATCAATTGACGAGGAGTGGGAGACATGAAGTGTCTCGCAAACCAACTCCAGATTAAATTGATAATTTGCGCCATATCCACTGCTGCGCCGAGGTAGCGTTGGAGGAGCCATGTAACCCAGAACTGAGACACCGTACAGAGAGCGATCGTGAGTTTGACACCCAATTGGCCAGCCCTGATAGCATCCCAGACTCCTTGGTGTTGGTCCCGCGTTAATTCAATGACAGTGGTAACAAATCCCCAGAGGCAGCCAAAGACTGAGAAGACAATCAAATTGTTGAAGACAAAGAAGGCATAGAGCCTATGGATGACGTGGCGCTCTCTCGATGTTTTGCTAACGTCTCCAGCACGCATTGCCAAACGGCGGAAGATGATCGGCAAGATGAGGTAGACAAGCGAGGTGATTGCAGGCGAAGCGATACCCTGAATTGCGGCCCAGTATGTAGGGTGCGCATTGAGCTGGGTTTGGAAAGCCGGCCATACACTTCCCAGATTTGAAAGATTGGACAAGAACACTGCTATCAGGGCGTTGGGCGCAATCCAGACAAGGGTCAATAAGGCAACCCACAAACCGCCAACAAACGCCTTCCACTTCCGAGTGCTCTTGGACAAAGGTAGATTGTCCCAAATAAGCTCGTTGGGCCTTGGTGCCAGCTTGATCGTGGTCCCCTGAGGATGCTTATTACGAGTAGCATACGCAACTGTGTGTGCTTCTGGAATGGTCTCGTAACTGGCAAACCCGTAGGACATGGGGTTTCGCACGTCAATCGTCTCCCTAACTTCCTTGATCTCTTGCTCCAGCTCTTTAATCCGCCCAGTTAGGTATTCAATTGCATCAACCTTTTGGCCGGAACTGTACGAACGGTCCTTCTTGGATGGCTTGCAGAGGGGACGCTGAGAAGGCAGATTGTCCGGATTTTTCAGGTACTTAGCCAGGTGACCTTCCAGTTGGCGGACGGCTTTTTCATGCTGCTTGATTAGCTCTGGGAGCACTTTAACGTTGCGACCAACAACGCAGCGGGCCAGCCCAGCAGTTGGTTTAGCCTTCTCCACTATCTGTGCAACACCATCATCTGTACGAGAAGCGCTAGAAATATCCGTAACCTAAGTGCAATTAAGTCAAGAGAGTCCACCTGAAATTGTTCCGTTGATGGGAATCGTTTCGACTCACCAGCAAAGTCCGCGCATGCAGACTGGTCTGGTACTCGGGGCTCTCAAAATATGTCCTCCTTAATCTCGCGACGGCCTTGTAATTCCTCCAAAGAAAGAACACAACAATCGCATCAAATATCCATGCAATTGTAACGTGAGCCCACATGGCCTGACCGAAGACATTCTGTGGTGTCATCAAGACAAACGCTGAAAGCTTGCCCCCAAAACTGTTACTGCTCGCAACATTCACTGGTATCATGACCGCACAGCCAAAGACGCTCATGGTAAGAAACAGATCACGGCACATGCGTGTGAAGCGAAGGAAAATGGTCGCATCGAGCCCGACCTTGTCAACAAAGTGTGACTCTTGCGTCTTCACGATTGGCCTCACCCAGGCAAATAAGCCCTTGCTAAGCGGCGGAGGTGCATGTTTCTCGTCGGCATGTTTCAGTCTTGGAGCATAGACTACCGTGTTGTACGGACGGAGGAGGCAGAAGAGGAGATTGATGACAATAGTGAAGCCTATAGAAGTTCCAAGGGCAGACCAGAAGGCGTTTTCCGAAAACTAGAGAATAAAACTCATGAGTTAGACCATTATAACACCTATCTCACACGGTTGGCTGCAAAACTCACCTGGCCTTTGAATGGATTAGACACCAACTTCAAAAACTGATCTGCGCCACTTGGTTGCTGCTGTCTACCCAGCAATGTCCGGACCGAGTCCATCATAACGAATGACAGGAACAGCTTTCTATCGAAAGTGTTTAAGTTGAAGGAGTGTTGTACCTCTCAGGTCACAAAGGGTGTGGGACGTCACCGAGAGATATACGACAAAGGAACCCCACAGGACCAAACCGGTATATGATACAGGTAACCGATCGATGAGGATGCGGGGGCGACTTATACCATATTCGCCGCAGGAATTTACTGCCGTAGAAAATGGGTTTAGGAGGAGGTGAGAGGAACAAAACGACAACGACGTGAGATTTCCCTGCAGAATCGATGCCCAGAATTGAATGAGTGACTAGCGGGCAAAAATGAACTGAATGTTTATCTCCGTGCGTTTGGGATAGAAAAGTTCGCCAGGAAAATTCCAGATTCACAGGGGTCGAGCAACCCCTGTAACAGCCTATAAATATCTTCCAATGGATACACGATATGGGCGGCTTTGTCTCTCTCTCCAGTAAGACCTCTAAACCAACTCTTGTTTTACCTCGCGCTGATCTACATAGGATATTACTGTCCCATCACAACGCCCGATGTGGTGAAATCGAACAAGTACTGCGTATGGTATCTAGCATTGTTCTTCTCCCCAACGGATGAAGCTCCGTAATCGCCAACAAGGATAATTTCCTGTTCGACCAACCACTTTTGAATGCTGGCGGTTGTCGGAAATACACAGTACCACTGACCGTTTCGAGCCCTGAACCGAGTGCTGGAAGGAAGAGGTGGAGAAGGATAAATAAAATAGAAAGAAACGGATAGAATGCGACGATCAGGACTATCAGAAACACCAACTGTGACTGCGGATTCCGGGACTTATGGATGGATTCGAGAACACATAGATTGACTCCAATATGCAGGGCAATCAAAAAACGAGAACAGTATTCCGAACCACCAGCTCTATTTCCCTTTCCTATGTTGCTTTGTTCATTTTGGACAAGTAGCTCGGCATCAAAAATCCAGGGCCGAAATGAAAATAAACGAAGGTTTTCAACAGCTGGGGAACGGGCCGTGGCGGTTACGTAAACTCTCCGAGTGCGTTTTTTATTGTCTCAAGCTTTCTGTGAAGGAGCGGAAGCGGTTGACTGGGTTCTCCGGCGACTTCGGGCAAAAAGAAGTACCGTGCAAAGCATTCTTCATTGTCTTTTCTGCAGGAGGGGGGTTTTTTTGTCTTGGTTTACCCTTATCCTATTCTCTAGACGATTGTGAAAGGGCACCAGCGTTCTCAAAATGAAACAGTACTGAACCCTGAACTCTCCTGTCTCATTGTTTCCTGCTTTCACCCTCTACATACAGACAGGAATATGCCATGCTTTGGCCCAAAAAGAAAGAGACACACATCCGGCTATCAAGACAAAGTAAACCCTTCTCTTTTATAGCTGGCCAACGCAATTGAAATCATGAAGAGACTCTACCACACGTGCTGACATGGTCTTTTCGCCCTCACGAACCCAGACACGGGGATCGAAGTACTTCTTGTTGGGCTTGTCTTCCCCATCGGGGTTGCCGACCATTTTCATAAGATAATCCTTCTTCTTCAAGATGTAGTCTCTGACCCCAGTCAAGTATGCATACTGAAGATCCGTGTCGACGTTGACCTTGACAACACCGTATCCGATGGCGTCCGTGTACTCTTTCTTTGAGGAGCCGGAACCGCCGTGGAAAACGAGGAATACGGGCTTATCCTCCTTGGCACCGATCTTTTCCTTGACGTATGCTTGGTGTTTTCCGAGGAGTTCAGGGTGGAGTTTGACGTTGCCAGGCTTGTAGACGCCGTGAACATTTCCGAAGCCGGCAGCAATCGAAAAGTATGGGGAGACTTGGGATAGAGCCTTGTAGATGTCATAGATATCCTCAGGTTGCGTGTAGAGGGAGTTGTTGTCCACATTTTCGTTATTCACGCCATCCTCTTCTCCACCAGTTATACCAATTTCCTGCAAGACATCGAATTAGCATTTTCCCGAACATCTCCAATATTTGTTCATCTCAACTGCCCAACTGCCTCGGAGATCGATCTTACCATCTCCAACCACTGCTTCATAGGAGCTGCTCGCTTCAAATATTTCACAGTAGTCTCGATGTTCCATTCCTTATCCTCTTCGCTCAAATCAATCATATGACTAGAGAATAGAGGCTCGCCATGCTCCTTGAAATATGCTTCATCGGCGTCGAGCATGCCATCAAACCACGGCAGAAGCTTCTTAGCACAATGATCCGTGTGAAGCACAACTGGGATCCCATAAGCTGGGGCAACAGCGCGGATATAGTGAGCTCCTGCGATGGCGCCCTGAATGGCAGCGTATTGGCCTTCGTTGCTGACGCCCTGTAATTATATTAGCTACAGTCAACAACAAGCCTTTTTGTAAGAGCGTACCTTTCCAGCAAAGTATGCGGCTCCACCATTCGAAATCTGAAGGATTATGGGAGACTTCTTGTCACGAGCGGCCTCAAGAGCGGCGACCACGGTAGAGGAAGATGTGACGTTCTAAATGAATGTTAGCCGTGTATAACCTTGAGTCACAGCAGATTCAAACTTACGACGGCAGGAATAGCAAAGGTTTTCTCCTGGGCATAGTTGAAAAGCTACCGCTAGATGCGTCAGCTGTAGCCCCTTTGGTAGTTGTTAAACTGACAGCCTGTAACCCCTCATGGAGCTATGGCAGGGTACAATTAAGGTGAACAGACCTTCAGAACATCATCACCAACGATGACTCCCTTCTTTCTGCTGAGGACATCGGTGACACCCATGATTGCAGTTTATGTTTCTTGCTGCGAATGGAGACAATTGAGGCGGTCAGCCTGGTCTTTTATGGAAGTCTTTGCAGCTTCTTGTTGAGGGCTTGAAAGTATTCTACGCGAGAAGTGGGGTGGTACAATAGATCTCAACAAAATAACTAGAAGGACTAAGAGAGAAGCTGTCACTTACAGAATTATAGGACTTTTGTAATTGAAGTGGAATTTTCGTAGGAGCGAGCTTGTTAGGGTTCAGGAAGATCCCGCGGCCGTAGGGAATACAGTTCCTCTTATTCAAGAGTAACGTAAAAAAAGACTAGAAAATTCCGAACTGTCCCGCAAAACCGAAACTCTTCCGATATAGACTGGCCTCAACGACAAGCGCTGCTTGCAAAAAACCCCAAAAAAAACCTCGTGTAGATCTCGCCATTTTAGACTTCTACTCTGCTGATTTTTGTCGAGGGCTACTGGTTTTGATAGGGCTGGATTAGCTGATTGGTTCGATATCGGCTATGCATGTTTACTTTTGGGAAGAATCTTCACATCTCGTGGGAATCTCAAGATTTTATTATCACTTGAAGTCCGACGTTGCACACGGGAAATAGTGAGACTATTCCGTTGTCGCCTGGATTTGTAAAAGTACAAGGTAACCTCCAACAGGATCGAAATCTAGGGTCCACAAATACCAGCGATGCCGCTCCTGTCGCCAACTCCGTATAGCAATCCTAATTCTTCCTCAAGCTTCTTCTGGCTCATTTTTCGTTCCTTTCTCATCAGCAAGAACCCTCACTGTTTTCCTCAGTGGTTCCTTCACGCCTTTAACCTTGATTTCGACTTCGAAATGCCCCAAATACTTCACACGGTTCATCTCGCCGAACTCATCTCCATTCGTGTTATTTGTAAAGATAATATCCTCTGGCGAAATTACGACTCTTGAACCTTCTTCGTCGGCAGCAAGTAGCGCGCGGATGGCTGCTGCGACATCCGCCGTTGAAACCGAGCCGTAAATTCCCACAGGCTCTGGCATAGGTGAGGGCTCTGATGCTGCTGTTAAGTCTGCGGTAGTAGAGGATACAACAGTCCTAAGGCGAGGAGGAGCATTTCTTTGCTGAAGGGCACCGGCAGTTGGAGATCGGTAAAAGTCAAGCGTAGGAGGAACGGTGGTGGAGAGAATTTGTACTGCGTGTTGGGGCTATCATGGTACAAGTCATGATTAGTTTAAGAAAACCTGGATTAATGCAGATCCAACGCAGCCAGGAGGCTCTAGAAAAAAACAACCTACAGTTAATAGACTCAATTTTATGGTGGGTGTTTCTAAATCCTTTAGTGAGTTTTTGGAGGGTATAGTCGCCATGAACGTGATGTCGCGCTCAACGACAGAGTCTTTTAAATCCAACTCTTTTAGCTGAGATTGGGTCACATATTCGGCCTTGCCTTGGGGATACCAAAGATTTCGCATGAGGCCTCGTGGTAGAGGGATAATGGAACCTAGACGAACGATTATAATCAGTCTCAAGGGACAATCCGGTATTTGCCACGCACGAGATATCAAAGGAGTAGCAGGGCATACCTTTTCGCCCATATTTGGGAATGTCTTTCAACAACCTGACTTTCAATCGCATATCCATATCTTTTGCCAGCTTCTTCTTCCCCCGTACCTGTCGCTGCAAGGATCGCGAAGACCAACTTTCACCACGGCCAATTGCAAGTCGTCGAATACACGAAGAGCACTCTGGAACCCATAGGGCTCTTAGAGGGAATGCCATGTCTGGTTTGTGGAATTGTCGACCGCGATACTCTGTGATTGAATGTTTTGGAGGTCTGTTAGAAAACGGGGATTGAGATGGCTGTTCTGTTCAAGCTATGTACGCAGGCATGCGTATTTTAGTGTCCTCGCTAATAATCCACATAGTAACTCTTCAACGGCCTAGTTAGAATCAGGAACGACATCTCGTATCCATCGAACAATTCGGCAGTTCGGCATTTCCCTGAGGCATTTCCCATCCTCCCCAAGGACACTGCAAAACTAATTGACGCAATTAGCGTTGAGCAAATTGTCGCACCTTGTTGCATACAAGGACTCTCTCTTGATGGCTATGCAATAACATTGTCCTATTCAGCCCATAGCAAACTAGGCTTAAGCGCATGGTTGTTATTAGTTCCTCTCCAGGTCTACTATCTGCCTTACTGCATCATGCCCGACAAACCCTTAACAATAGCAACTTATGCCGCTGGTGCCTCACTTGCGGCGATTACACTTATCTACGTGTTCGGGCCTACGTTCTTCATCGATGGCGACTCCTCTACTGTTTCGAGCAGCACGCGGAAGAAAGGTGTTGTGGGTCTGATTAATACGGCTAATGACTGTTTTATCAACTCCGTCCTACAATCGCTGGCCGGTCTTGGAGAACTACGTATATATTTAATACGGGAGACGCACCGACGGAAACTGGATGATCCTAGCGTGTATCGGTATGTGCCAGACGGAGAAAGCGAAGGGAGTAAGCTCATTGAGCCGTGGAAGCTAGAAGGACTGCAACAAGGCATAGTCACGCGAGCCCTGAAAGGGGTGCTGGACGGTCTTAACGAGCGCCCCATATACAAGAAAACGATCTCTGCTGGACCCTTCGTGGTGGCACTAGAGAAAGCCTTCAGGCAAAGAATAAGCAGACAAGAACAGGATGCGCAGGAGTTTTTGCAGGTTGTGGCGGAAAGATTGTGCGATGAGTATCGTGCAGGACAGAAGTCTAGGGAAAGGGCGAGGCGGAGGCTCTATGCGGCCGATCGCTCCGTTGAGGGTGAAAGTCTTAGGGTTGTTGTGCAGACCGTGAGTGAGGATGAAGATTGCTTGAGGACCGACCCTTCTCAAGACACAGAGCCATCAAATCATCTAGCAGAGCTGGACAGAGGCGGTGTTGGAAATCAATCATCAGCTACGATAGCCGACGAAGGAGAGGACGGAAATGATACTGCTGACGAGGGATTTCCTTTTGAAGGGAAGCTGGAGTCGCAGATCGAATGCTTGACCTGCCGCTTCAAGCCAAAACCTAGTGTTTCATCATTTGTGACCTTGACCCTCAATGTTCCTCAGAGGAATACAACGCTGAACGATTGCTTTGACGGTCTATTTCAGACTGAGTATATCGACGATTTCAAATGCGACAAATGCCGATTACTACATGCGGTCCATACTCTTTCAATCGAGGCATTGAAGGCCCGCTCGGACAGAGAGAGAGCAGGTATTGAATCGGACATTTCCAGAATCGAGGCGGCGATCATGGAAGATCCGGAAATGCCACCAAAGGGGGTTACCCTTCCTGATATCAAATTCGCTCCCAAGAGACGGATCGGCAGGCATATACGAATTACCGCCTTTCCAAAGATCATGGCCGTGCATCTTTCAAGATCCATTTTTGACCCCTCCAGCTCGTCGCTGAAGAATATGGCCAAAGTGGCGTTTCCGGAAAGATTATCTCTTGGTGGCATACTGAACCAGAAAAAGTATAAACTTCTAGGTGTCGTCACTCATAAGGGGAGCCATCACTCTGGACACTATGAGAGTTTTCGGCGGCAGAATGTGTATCCACCTTTCTCGAACCCGAACGCTATCGACCCAAACGGCGCCTTCAGTCCTATACCAAGCCCAAACACATCTCTTGCTCCAAGCCCGTATATGTCAGCTTTAAAGCTGCAAAAGGAGCCAGAAAGCTCGCCGCCAAGCCCCGAAGCCGGCACACTACCTTCTCCATACCTCAATCCTTCGGAACTATCCCCAGCACTTTTATCGCTCTCGCCTTCGCCTTCGCCTTCGCCATCACCGACCCTCTCTGGTCCATCTACTCGACCATCGTCGATGTCAGGGACTGGACGCTCGACATCACAGCCTTCTGGTCCTGGGCCTACGTCTGTCCCGCATAATCTGCTCGATAGTACTGGTCAGAAGTCCAAAACATTAGGTGTGAGGGCGTCACTGAGTATTACGAGCCCTAAGCTCGACAAAACAGTAACCAAGGCTTCTTCCATAGCGGATGTGTCTAAGTTCATCCGCAAGAAAAAACTGAATAATCGATGGTGGCGGATCAGTGATGATAAAGTTAAAGAAAGCAGAACAAGTGAAGTGTTGAGTATGCAGAAAGAGGTGTATTTACTCTTCTACGAGCTGGAGAGGCAGCCCAGAGTTTCCACACCATGAACAGATTTCAATCGCCCTCCTAGTTCCTTATGGCGAGTTAGAAACCAATTTCGGAATATAAATCTACCGCTGCAGTTTGTTGGTTGTATTTATACATGGAATAGTGTCCGGCAGCTTTTTTATATGCTAAAGGCGAAATCTGTATTATTAACAAAGGCATTCTCGAGACACGTCGCTAATGCTTTCAGAATCACCGATAGAAGTGGAGTATCTAGGATTGGATACGCCAGCAAGGCCACTCTGGGATGCTTATACCCCTGCACCATCAGTCTTACTTTGTTCACTGTCAAAGACCGAAGGTGAACGGTCATCAGGCGCAATTTCTCCTTCTGTCAAGAATATTATTTTCATGCAGCAGGCATCGCATTTCTGGGGCGTACGGGACCTTTCTTCCATACAGCACAACAGAAAAAGAGGGACGTGCAAAGTGATATAGTACATACAATAGAGAAAATACTAGCAACCTCTCAACAGCAAGATGAGCTTCGTTTCCCCCTTCACATTCAATCCGAAGCTGATCGAATCCAAGCTCCGTGACAGTAAACTTGCCGTTCGACTGAAGAACGGCAAGGCTACAAGTATCGCAACTAGAACTATATGTTTACCAGCCATCTAAACCTTAGATCGAGTCCTTTTCCCAATACTGTCGCCATCACTCGCCTTCTTCACCGTTAACTTCTCAGCCTTTGTTTCGGCCTTAGTTTCGTTCTTCCTTGGCCTCCCCGGTCCCCGCTTCTTCGGCACCTTTGGCTCCTCCTTCTCGACATCCTTGGCAGCTGGCTCTCCCGCTCCAGCTTCCCGAATGCCATCTTTCTTACCCTCGGTATCATTGGCTTTACTAGTGCCGTTCTTCGTCCCAGCATCTCCATCTTCCGCAATCTTAGGCTTCTTTGCCTCTTTCCCCTCCGCTTTCTCCGCCGACTCCTGTCTCTCCTCTGATCCTGTCACTTCCGACCCTTCATCAGCATCGCTGCGACCTCGCTTCTCTCCCAACTCGGGCTCCTTTTTTTGGTTATCCCCATCATCGATGCTCTCATACTCTCCATCTCTCTCTAGTTCGCTGGCGTGTTTCACGACGCCATTCCCATTATGACTGATACGAACGGCGGGATTGTCCTCGCTGGCATTCTTTTTGATTGTATTGCCATCCTTGGATTCGATCGCGATCGAGCTGGAGGCTGCGACTTCGGCAACAGTTCCAGAGGGATTACCGTTATCCCATTTCCAAGACACTAGAGTAAGAGTGATCAGTTCACTTACGGCACAAGGGAATTGGCGATTGCTGCAAGGGGAAATACTAACCCTCATCGCCTACATTAACGATATTGTCGGTCATGGTGTATGACGTCAGGCAAAGATCAGTAAAAATAGTTAAAACGAAAGGGGAAGTCAATTAGGAGGATGCGCTGGAAGTTCAGGTGGTTTGCGCACAATTGCAGTCACTGGGTGCTTCTGGAGGGCTTTGGGCGGGAACAAAAGAAAATGGGCCGGTAGGTGAGCCTTATGAACCAACGGAGCTCGAACGGCTGGGATCTGGGTGCGGAATCGAGATGGAATAGTGGATTGAGAATGCGACTGAGATACATGTCTGTAAAGCAGGGGTGTGTGGCAGGGCTTGTCAGAAACATACGTGCATGTACAGTACAGACTCTACTGAACAGGAATCAAAAAGCTGCATGCGCCATGATTGAAAGCAACAGGAAAGCTATGCGGTTGGCTTTCAAGTAAGGCAATTCAGCTGAAAGCAGGGAGGGGAATGTGATGCGATGTGATAAACGCAATCGCGATCGTCTGCATCTTAATGCAGGTGTTCGCAAGGCGAGACATGACGGAATCAGCGGAAACAGGGCCAGTCCATTTCTTTCTGCACGGAAGACAAGCAAAATAAACTTCTCTGATGCATATCGAAAATGAAATGGAAAATGAAAAGTGTCATTGGCTCAATCACCAGTAACCAGAATTATGATCACGTGCACAGCTTGTTTTCATACCCCTCAACTGGTGATTCGAGAGCAACAATCATTCAGTGAGCCAGCGTCAAGCCAGAATGAAGCCTTCAGGGCAGTTCTCGTTTAAGTCTCTCGTCTCCAGGATTCATCCTCCATTGCCACTCAGTCCACGAGAGTCACAGCAGCTTCTATCGCTCCTAACATCTTCCTTCAGACAGCATCTTAACCAGGAATACCCATCCATTCGTACAGACAAGCCCCAAAACCAATTCGTGGATCACACAGACAGGAATGATTTATCAATTAGAGCACATCACGATGCGTCTGCTCGTCCCGGGACTACGAGGCTCACATCATCGGCCGAGGCAAATCACCACTTCTCGTCTATTTTGACAAGTCCGCTGTTCAGTAGACGAAGGCGCAGCTCATCATTTGGCCATCAAGGAGAAGGAAATTGGGGAGGCGGTCTGGCAGATGTTCGACGGATTGTGAACGATCCTATGGGTGTTTTTGAGGAGAATGTCGCACTAGGGGCTGCAACGATCGATATGGCAACGATCTGCCTTAGAAACCATATGAAAGAGATACTGTGCTCTCCAGCGCTATCAGTAAAGGATGGGATGATTGAATCTGGGGCAGGATTGAAGGTTCTCAAGTGGATGTGGTCTAGTGGCTTGACCGCTTCTAATGACTTCCTAGCCGAGCAGGTGTTCATTAGAGCACTTGTCCCGTTTCTTGTTGCGGAGGGTTATTCAGAGGTTATTCAGTATTGGATGACAAGATCTGTTCCAGCAGACAGGAGCCTCAATCCTATCCCAACTCCAGAATATTTGCAGCGCCATACTGCTAGACAGAAAGGGTATTTACTTTTAGATCTGGTCCAAGCAGAAAAGAATTTTGGCGCAGGTGTCGACTCAGCGATCGAAATCTTACAGCATAGTGCTGATCAAGCGGAATCGATTCTAGCCTTAGGCGTTCCAAGTCACGGATCACTAGAGATGAGAACGAGGACCATACGCGCGTTCCTTACTCCAGCTGGGAAATTCCTATTCAATCTTTGCACACAGCCACTGTCCACGCAAAGCCTCTCCCCAAAGACCTTGGATGCATTTTCGGCAATCATTCCGAAGTTTTCGCAAAATCATGAGCTATATCGAGCATGGCTTCAGATGCATCATCCAACGGATCCTAGTACGGAACCTGCGTTTAGATTGCTTCAGAGTGCATCGCGAGAGGGCGGTGTGCTCCACAGAGGTGTCAAACCAGAGAAGCTTAGGAAGATCTGGATCAGATTCGGCCTCGACACTGCTCGGCTACTACTGGAAGAGAAGAGGTGGGTGGATGGTGCGTGGGCGTTGAGCTCTCTTCGAACGTCTTTCCCAGAAGAGCTTGGACTTAGGGATTGCACTGAGGGTACGCGTACTGCAGGTGGTACAAATGAGACGGATGAGCAGGAAAACCTCCGACTTCTGGAGGGCTTGGATGTAAATCTGGGATGGCTTGGCGTGCAAGAAGAGTCATAGGGTGCCGTTGAAATGAATAGTCAGGCGCCAGGCGTTTAGTGTATTTGCTCGGTGTCTTAGCACTACATATAGCGTTATGTCGAAATCCAACCTGCCAATAATCATGTGATCTCAACCAGAATGGTTCATTTGTATTCCACGAAGAATCTCATATCTGCCGCTGTGAAATCCCATAGGGACATTGGCTCAAGCGGCTCTCTGATCTCTTTGTTCTCTGTCTATTTCGGCCAGCCAATCAGCTTCCATAGGCCGTGGCCGCCGCCCTGCAGTAGTGCTGTTTGAAACCACTGGTTTCCGGCTCGCGCGCGACCTCGTCCTCGCCTTTTCTCTTTCCTCTGTGCAATACCTTACAACTTCTCATAACACCACCACAACTCTTTTTCAACATCTCCAATCTGTCGCACTTCTCTGCTGCGATCGAGCAAGCGACTTTCCCGCCATCTTTTGCAGAGGCTTCTGGCTCGCAGAAGCAACAGCTACAAGGATCTGGGACTCTCGGAAACGTTCTATCCAACTTTCCTGCATCCCCCTTCTATCGTCATTCCTCCGCCGTCGGGAACACACATCGCACGACGCCTTTTGGTGCTCTTATATCCTTACTCTCTGGTATATTGACACGTTAAAAATTCATCAACATGTCAGAAACTCAAGTACGGTCTTCTGCTCCGCGCGGCAGAGGCTCAGCTAGAGGAGGACGTGGTTCCAGAGGTGGACCACGCGGTGGAATCCGTAACACAGCTAATGGCGATTACCACCAAAAGATTGAGAATATACCCATCACATCGTATGAAGATGAGGGTGAAATTGGTCTGCTCAAGAGGCAGTATTCATCAAAGTTGACTATGATCAAAGAGATGTTCCCAGATTGGACTGATGAGGACATTGTGTTTGCACTTGATGAGACGAATGGAGACCTAGAAGGCACCATTGAGCGCATCACTGAAGGTATGTCATCACAATACGTAGTTGCTCTACATAATGACCTCCGACCAATAAGTATACAATGAAACTTCAGAATGAATGACTAACTCTCGCGCATTTGCTAGGCAACATCTCTCAGTGGGGAGAAGTCAAGAAGAAGTCAAAAGACCGATCTCGCTCCAAGGTCAAAGAACCTGCATCCGCCGGCGCTCCTGAGGCAGCTAACGTGTCAGTCGGACGCGGAGTGCGTGGCGGCAGAGGTGGTTTCGAAGGTGCCCGTGGTGGCCGCGGCCGTGGATCTGACCGTGGGCGTAGAGGCGGGCGAGGCGGATCCTCTGTCCCAACGAATGGTCTCAGACACAAGAAGGGCTCATCAGATGCTGTACATGACCAAGACAGTAGTTTGGAAGGGTCTGTTTCAATCCCAACCGACGAATCGCTCGCTTGGGTTACACCGATTTCCAAGCCCTCAGCGTCAGATAATTCCAGTGTGGACACACCTGGCATTACGTCGATTGCTGCTGCGGAGACTTCTGGACAGAGAGAAGTGACACCCGGATCAAACACAACTTCTGCTGAAGAAAACGTTAAGAACAATGCTACTGCGGCCGAAGTGTCTAAAAAGACCTGGGCCAGTATGTTCGCAAAGCCTGCCCCCGCCCCAGTCTTGAAGAAGGCACCACCTGTACCGTCCCCTCAGAACGCGTCGGTTCAGCCTACCCTTGAGCCAGAAGAAGCTACAGAGCCTGAGAAGGCAGAACCTGACGTACTTCCAACTCCGTCGACCGTCGCTGATCCTGAACCTATACCAGCCGAAAAGACTCCTGAAGTCGAGCCTGCAGTACCCGCCGTTGTGAATCTGACAAAGCCTGACGAGATACTTCCTCCTAAAGATGATCTAACCGAAGTGAATTTGGAGAAGGTCCTGGATACTTCTGCACCAGCACCTACGACTACTGTGGCGAGTACTATTGATAGCACAAAGGATTCCCGAAGCGTCGCAGGCAGCGTTTCGCCCTTCGTTTCCACCCCTGTCTCGCGCCCCCCAACAAGTGGATACGTTGCTAGCGCTCACAAAGCTGCTGGACCCGGAACTCGCACTTCTAGCTTCCAACGGCGCGTTTTGGACCAACGCGAGGCAGTCGTTATGCCTGGAAACCATGCCGTCGACCGTGCAGCGGTACAATTTGGAAGCTTAGGGTTAAATGGCGCGGATGATTCAGATGTCGATGAGGATCGTGAAGAGGCAGAGACTCGAGCTCAGCCTCCCCAACACTCTCCAGTTGCTCACCCCGTTGCATCACTTCCGCCGGCTCCTCAGCATCAGCCACTTACACCCATGCAAGCTGTTGTTGAGACCGTACCAACTCCCCGCCAAGCCCCTGGATTACCAACTGTTCCGCTTCAGCAGCAATCAGCCCCTCTTCAGCAACCCTCTCCACAGCCTCCAGTCGCGCCTCAGAGCATGACTCATCAAACCTCACAGGGCAGTCACCAATATGGTCAGTTCGGTCGGTACGGTCAAGCGTTGCCGCAGGAGCAACCCTCCACCAACCAGAAGCAGTATGAATCATTTAGCCAGCAGGCTCAGCAGGCTCAGCAGGCCCAACAAACTCAGCAAGCGCAAACTCAGCAAGTTCAGCACGCTCCAGCTCAGCAACCACAATACGAAGGATATCCCAGTCATAGCCAGGCCCAACATTCTCAGCCGCAGCATCACCATGCCACACATGCTGGAGCTTTTTCATCTGCTGGAAATGAGTACACCTCCTACTACACGTCAGATCAGAGCCGTGGCCTCCAGAATTACTATGCCACCCCTTATGGTCAAAATGCCCAGACGCAACAGGACGCTGGAGCAGCCCAGCAGAGATCTTCTAGTAGCTTTGGAGGAACACCAGCCGATCCGCCATCTCAATTTCCGACCAGCCAGGCGCAGCAGACCCAACCTCGTTACGCGCAAACTGCAGATATACATGCTGGTGGTCATACGACTCCGAATCCCACCCTCCCCGGGCAACAGCAGCCGCAGGGCGTTCAGCCACAACAACCACATTTGCAGCATCCTCAGAGCCAGGCTGGTGGACAGGGTGCTTACCCGTACGGTCATCCTTACTATCCTTACCAAAACCCTGCGTATGCTGCGTATTTGAGTCAGGTAGGTGTCTCAAGCCCTTCCGATACAGCAGCCCAAGATTATGTCAAAGGTCAAGTTGAGCGTTATAGTCCAGCGTACCTGATGTATGATGAACAGTTCGGCTATAACTCGGCGTACGGGGCTTCTTTCGGCGGTAAAGGTGCCATGTACGGCCAACAACCTCACCAAGGGTATGGCATTTCACCACAGGCATCCTTTGAACATTCTTCCACTCCAGCAAATATTGGGGGCTTTGGTCAGCCATCCTTACACGCAAGGGATAGCGCACTCGGTGCCGGATTGGGCGAATATGGGCGTTCTGGCTCCGCGCAAACAGTACAAACTCAGCAGCATTCTTCCGGCACCGGTGCCTTCGCTGGAATGCCGGATGTCTTTGGCCGTTCTGGTTTCCAAGCTCAGAACCAACAACTTGGTCAACAACAGAATAATCAGCAGAGCGGCAGCGAAGATTCGATGAAGCCTTTCGGTGACTCGAAGCCTGCGGCAGGTGGGCCAAGCCCTTCGCTCAACCAACCAGGACGTCCGGGATCTGCCACAAACAACACGCTTGGGGGTCCTGGCCAAGCCGGACAACCTGGCCAGACTGCGATTCCCCCGCAATCGCAGAGCCAGCCAGGTTTTAGCGGATATCCGAGTCATTTGCACGGCAGCCAAGGGGCTCAGTATGGCGGACTCAGCGGTCTTAGTGGTCATGGTGCTCAAGGTCAGAATCATCAAAATAGCGGTTATGGCAACTACGGCGCCGGATTTGGTAGTGGATACTATGGAAGCAGTGGCAGAGGAGGTTGGGGTGGAAATTACGGCGGTCATTAGATCTTTATCGTTCGGTCAACGCTGGAGCTCCGCATGATCATTCAGCCTTCACAGAAATAGTTGCGGTCTAATCAACCCGAGAATTCCTCAACGTTGCTGGACCGAGTAAGAGATGGATGAGACGAAATTAGTGTGACACTATTACAATCTCCCCAAAACGTTTGTCTTCTATTATCTTGTTTTCACAAACTTGTTTCCTCCTAACGGTCGGTCTCAACGGGAAATTTGTCGTCCCCAACCATTAAAATGATCATATGAATGTCGCAACTGTGGTTTTATTATTGCTCACTGCATTGAACGAACGAACGGCCTGCCGGTGCCTTTCCCCCGGTATCGATCATAAAGTACTATTTGTTTTTTCCTGTATTTTTTCTCTCTAACTCTCATCCATGCACATCTTCGGGCTCGGCTAGGCTTTGCGTTTTGCCACTTCTGGCTATGAAAACGTCTCTCCCTCTTGGGAGATATCCGTGATATGTTTCCTTTCTCCCAACGGAACTACAAGATGCCCCCGAAGGAGACGTTTTGTTCTTCCGTCGAGGGTGGAAACATTTACTCTTTTCCCACCCCCACCCCCCATACTCCTCATCAAACCCTTTCGATCTTCCTTCC
>JAJDMY020000295.1:0-10628 GCA_022345705.2 Sabuloglossum arenarium
CTCCCCCTGTTTCAGAATTTCGCCACCTAATTTCCACTTCTTGAGCCTCTTCTGTTTAACACACAACACATATGTCATATAATGCTCTATAGCTAATAGAATCCACTCTACGTGGTCATTAACCTCATATTTCTACAGGTTATGAGCCCGGCAAGCGCATAGACGCAGCCGCAACCTATTTATCGACGTTTCACACGGTATTAATACCCTCGCCGGCGTTCTCACACGCGAGCGAGCGACCGAACAATCAAAACCCCCGAACCTACCTACCTCGAACACATCCTACCCACGCCATCAACCATGACAGGCGATTTGAACCACCGCGGTGTCGCGAAGCTCGATGGTGAGTCCAATTACCATAATTGGAAGGATTACATGGTGGCTATACTGGTAGAGAAGAGACTCTGGGGCTATGTGACGGGCAGCAAGAAGCGCCCTGGGCCGTGGTACACCACTACAATACTAGCAAACAGCAGTATTACACGGACCCCATGTGAACCAACAGATGAAGAGGCGGAGAAGCTAGATACATGGGAGGAGGACAATGCTCGTGCCTATGCCAAAATTATTCTCATGGTGAATGAGAAGCCCAAGGAGCTCATTAATGAGACTCAGGACCCCAAAGCAGACTGGGCGAAGCTCGAAGAGCTGTATGGCCTACATGGCTATAACACCCGGCACCTCATCCTGGAGGAGCTATGGACTACCCAGCTTGACAGTGTATCATCTGTCAGCGACTACATTAACCACATCAAAGGTTGCCGCTCTCGCCTCGCCGCCATCAGTTCACCTATCACAGAGTGGATCTATGCCTCTGTGTTGCTCCACAACCTAGGCAGTTCCTATGAAAGCTTCGTGCAAATGCACCTCCAATCAATCAACGATGGCGAGCCGAATTTCAACTATATCGCCAGCCGTCTAATTGACGAGTCCTGTCGCCGAACTGGTACCGAGAACTTCACAGCGTTTTAGGCCGGAACCCTACGTTGCAACCACTGCAAACGTGAGAACCATACTGAGTTGAATTGCTGGACCAAGGATCCTTCTAAACGCCCGGCTCGTGGTGGTAGTCGTGGTGGATGTAGTGGTGGCCGTGGCCGAGGAGGCGGAAAAGTGACTAAGGACAAAGAAAAGGATAAGGAAAAGAGCAAGAACAATAGCAAGAGCAATGGCGGCAAGGAGGA
Source organism: Sabuloglossum arenarium (assembly GCA_022345705.2). Classification (NCBI taxonomy): domain Eukaryota; kingdom Fungi; phylum Ascomycota; class Geoglossomycetes; order Geoglossales; family Geoglossaceae; genus Sabuloglossum; species Sabuloglossum arenarium. The sequence goes on from JAJDMY020000295.1 coordinate 1,185, forward strand.
TAAAGGAATAAAGGTCAACTTTATGGCTATGGTCCATCCAGTTGGGCGTCTTGGTTGGGTTCTTGACTCTGGATCGTCACATCACTTATGCTACACTCAGAGCCTTTTTACAGACTACAAGGCTACATCTAATGCTGGAGGAGTATTCACAGGAGATGGTTTAATGCCAGTTCATGGCACCAGCACAGTCGTGTTAGACTGGCTGCTCCCGGATAGCTCTTCACACCAGGTGGCACTTCACAATGTGCTACATACACCTACACTTTGAGCCAACCTCTTGTCAATGCCCACTCTGGTTAAAAAGGGGGATAGCTTCACGTATTCACCTGACGGCATTAAAATAATGCTTAGTGATAAACAGGTCGGCATCGGTGTTGAGCATAAAGGCCTGCCAACCCTTGGCTTAGCTCTGCCAACCAAAGAAATTAAGGACGCCATGGCTTACCTTGACAATGGTGCGGATACTACAGATCCGGATACCTGGCACCGTCGGATAGCACACCTCGGCCAAGACAACGTTCGCCGGCTTACAAAAATGGCTATTGGTATCACATTGCAGGGCCACTTCAGGCCACATGCCTGTGAGAGCTGCCGTATAGGTAAGGCTACGAAATGTATCTCACGGAAACTGGCTCGGAAGTCAATGGTGAAGCTGGAGCTTATCCACACAGATGTATGTGGCCCTATTACACCCACTTCTGTGAGAGGAGCACGATACTTTATCACATTTACCGATGATTATACTCGTGTCAATTGGGCATATCCTATTAAAGAATAGGGGCAATGCCTCGGGGTCTTCAAAGAATTCAAGGCCAAGATCAAAAACAAGGCTGGCACAAAGATTAAACGCTTTCGATCAGACAACGGTGGCGAATATGACAACAACGCGACGAAGACTTTCTTTGCTGCTGAGGGTATCCAGTGGGAGCCCTCTGCACCTTTTTCTCCTGAACAAAATGGCCAGAGTGAACAGCTTAACCGGACTGTTGTGGAGCGATTTCGATGCCTGCTACACGATAGTGGCCTGCCGAAGGAGCTCTGGGCTGAGGCCCTCAATACTGTGATCTACCTTAAGAATAGGAGTCCTATCAAAGCATTGGCCAACAAGACTCCATTCGAGGCATGGCATGGCTCCAAGCCGGACCTGTCCCATATCCGGATTTTTGGATCTATTGCCTACGCCCATACCCCTAAGACGTCAAGTAGAAAGAAGCTAGATGACCGTAGCGTTAAAAGCTACCTGGTGGGCTATGAGGCCAGCACTATTTACCGACTTTGGAACCCGGCTACTAGGAAGCTAACCAGACATCGGGATGTCACATTTGATGAATCTGTTATAGTGAAGTTAGCAGTTGACAGCGCCGAATCCATAGAAGACTCAGGCTCAGAGTCCTCAGATGGTGAAGACAAATTCCTTATTCACAAGGACACCCATAACAACAGCAAGACCTTCGACCACTTGGATCACGGGGGAGACTCTGAAAAACGGAGTGATCCTCTGCAGCCTCTGGTCTTGAAACCAGCCTCACGACCTGCCAGCGCCGATGGTGGATCTGAGAATCAATTCAGTTCCATATCACGTTACGCACCCCAGCCGGCACCCCAGCCTGAGAGCATGGCTGGTGCCGCCTCAGGACCTCGTAAATCTGGAAGACCTGGAAAAGGAGTAAAAGGTGCAGCATACAAAGAAGCAATTCGTGAATCTATCAGTGTGGCACAAGCTCAACATTACGAAATGCAGCTCGGAGACCCATTGGCAGGACTTGCTTACTTCTTCCTGGCCGCTATCGGCACAGCACAAGGTTCTGAGCCATTATTCTTTAAAGAGGCTATGGAGTCGCCGAACCATAAGCAGTGGGAGCTTGCTATGGAATCCGAGATCCGCTCATTAGAGAAGAATGAAATATGGTCCCTTGAAGACCTGCTGGCTGGTCGCAAGCCGCTCCGTGGAAAATGGGTCTATAAGCTCAAGCAGGGTCCTAAAGGTGAGGTACTGAAGCATAAAGCACGATGGGTGATAAAGGGCTTTCTACAGAAATATGGCTTAGACTATGATGAGACCTATGCCCCAGTGGTTAAAACGATGTCCTACAAAGCACTATTCGCCATAGCCGCCATGCTAGACCTCGAAGTTGAGCAAATGGATGTTAAAACTGTATTCTTACATAGCAAGTTGCTTGAGATTATCTTTATGGAGCAACCTACGGAGTACACCCGCAGAAAGAACAAGGTCTACCGCTTAAACAAGGCCCTGTTCGGCCTCAAGCAGTCCCCTCGCATTTGGTACAAGACTCTTGCAGAATTTTTAGCTACTTTGGGGTACACAAAACTAGACGCTGACTTCAGCGTATTTTACCATGCGAACGGCACTATTGTGGCAGTCTATGTTGATGACTTGCTCATTTTTGGCGCAATTATGGCAGACGTTACTGCCCTGAAACAGAAGCTTAGTGCAGCATTTAAAATAACCGACCTAGGCCCTTGTGCATTTTACTTGGGCATGGAGGTCACTCAGGACCGCCAGGCTAAAACAATCCGACTCTCCCAAACTGGATACATCAACAAAGTGCTTGAGACCTTCGGCATGGCAAACTCGAAACTAGTCTCTACGCTTATGGAACCTGGGGTTCGACTTAGCCGTTCCGAGGACTAGGCTTCCCTCGAGGAGGTCCACGAGTTCCAATCTGCAGTGGGCTCCATACTGTGCGCCATGCGTGAAACCCATCCTGACATTGCAAACGCCATTTCGATTCTAAGTCAATTTGCAGCAAACCCCGCTGAGGAGCATAGAGTTGCCCTCAAACGTGTTTTTCATTACCTGAAGGGCACAGCACACCTGGGAGTGGTGCTTGGACCAGCTGGCGAACTACATAGCTATACCGATGCGGATTATGCTGGCGACATTAACACATGAAAGTCAACTGCTGATTATATTTTTAAGCTAGCTGGTAGGGCAATTAGCTGGGCATCGAAATGACAACCTACGGTGGCGCTTTCAACTTGCGAGGCCGAATACATGGGCCGGACACAGGCAGCAAAAGAAGCCATCTGGCTGAGAACTCTGCTTTGCGGTGTAAACCTTAGTGGCCCAGATATTGACACAGTCACGATCTATGCAGATAATCAGGGTGCAATTGCCCTAGCCTCGAATCCGGAGCACCACGCAAGAACTAAGCACATCAATGTGCAGTGGCATTGGGTAAGAGATGTGGTGGAAGACGGCGCCATCAAGCTTGTATATATTCCCACAGCAGATATGATTGCTGATGGTCTCACGAAGCCCCTGACCGGCGAAAAGTTCCGGCACTTTGTGAAAGGGCTCAACATGGGGTAATAAATCCAGTCCGGCACGAAGAGCACGTTTGGCCTGAGTGGGAGTGTTGGAACAGGAGCCCCATGGTCACAGAGGATCTCGGTGGTAATGGGTGACGTCATGTATCATCACCGGTGGAAGCAATCTGCCAGGTTGCAAAGTTACCATGGTAACTCCCCCTGTTTCGGAATTTCGCCACCTAATTTCCACTTCTTGAGCCTCTTCTGTTTAACACACAACACATATGTCACATAACGCTCTATAGCTAATAGAATCCACTCTACGTGGTCATTAACCTCATATTTCTACAAATAGACCCCAGGAACCAACGGCGAGCATTGCCACTACATGCTTCGCAGTGCTGGAAGAGGCCCAGGAGTTAAATACTCCTATCGATGAACTGACCTCTTACCGTGAGGCAATGGGATCTGTTGGATATTCACGTGAGAGCTGTGATTGCGAATCGAGCATAGCAAATAGGAGCCAGCCGATTTGCACTGCCCCTAACTTTTTGCGCAGACAACTTGTTACTTAGATTTCATCTATTAAATCTATTCTGTACGTCTACTGCAACAGGTTATGAGTCTGGCAAGCCTCTAGAAACCCTGCACAACCGAACAGAATCTTCGCAAGACCCTACCGACACAATCTTAGTATCACTACTGTTGTCGCCATGCCGAAATCGTAATCGCCATCGCCCCGACCGTAGAATCGTCGTAGCCATGGACATAAAAGCCACCTCCACCAAGACTCACTACAATAAGCACAGTGAGATCCCGAAGTTGACTACCGAGAACTACAACATATGGAGTAAGGCTGTCGAGTATAACATACAGAGTGCTAATGCATAGAGGATCATGACAGGCCCTGAGCAGCCTTCTGAGCAACCTCCTGCCAACGCTACGGCCTGTGCCCGCAAGTGCTACGAGGATAAACTTGAGAAGTACAAGGAGCGCTACCATCTCGCCGCTAAGACCATTTACCAATCCTGCACAGTCCGAGTCCAGACGCACCTTGCTGGCAACCCCACCCCTGCCGAGATATGGGCTGCCCTGAAGAAAAACGTTGATAAAATGTCTAATCCTGATGCCCTTGCCGTCCTGCGCCAGCACACCCTTGCCATAAAGTTTACCGGCGAAGGCAAAGTCTACGACTATATCACGGAACTTCTGCGTGAGCAAGAGCTGCTCGTACATACTGAAGTGGCTCTATCGGACAGAGACATAGTAAACCACATCATGACGAACCTTCCGTCGTCTTGGGAAAACGTACAGACCATATTGAGCTACACGCCCGCTGAGAGGAGAACTTTAGACTTCGTAATTAGCGTCTTAATTGTAAATGAAGATAATTTGCAACGCCTCCAGGAAGAAACGCAGGCATCGACTGCTCTACAGGCTACGATCACGGCTACGACTACAGACAAAAATGCTCCTAAGCAGCCCGAAGCCTCAGCAGCATTTATGGAGTGAAATCCCAGCAGCGGCGAGCAGAACCAACGTGGCAGAGGACGAGGGAGCTCATGCTGGCGTGGCCAAGGCCGCGGACGTTCCAATCGTAGTGGATACAGCAATTGTGGAGACTATAATCGAGGTGGCCGTTTAGACCGAGCCAGACAATCGAATTCTGGGTTTGGAAGCATTCCGGGAAATTGCTGGTGGTGTAACCGACCAGGGCATATGAAAGACGACTGTCGTACGAAGAAGAGCTACGAAGAGAGAAAAGCTAGAAGGGGATCTAGAAGACCCAGAGAAGAGGCTGAGGCCGAATTTGCAAGAGCTGAAGGTCCTGCGGCCTTCATGGCAATTACTATGCCTGCACGAAGCACCCGGAACGAGTGGTATATTGATTCCGGAGCAACCGACCATTTATACTCAAATAGAGCTCAGTTTGCGACTTTGCATATACTGGACATTCCGCTGCCACTGCGCATGGGCAATAGCACGCCCATTAAGGCTACTGGAATTGGCACAGTAATTCTACGTACGAATGCTACAAATACGCTTCACCTTACCAATGCCCTGCTCGTTCCTGATATCAAGAGCAACATAATTTCTGTGAGTTACCTTGACAGGATATACAAATTCTGCCGTTGTGAGAAAGAAGAAAACAATGCCAGAAAAGCTGCTGATCCAATGGTGGCACGAGCGACTCGGGCACCTCCATAAGGATGCCGTCAGGCAGCTCTCACGGATAGTTGATGATGAAATAGCAATAAATGCCGAAAATGCTAGCAATTGTGAAAGCACTACTGCGATCTGCCGTCCGTGCATAGGGGGCAAGCAGCAGAAGTCCTACAATCGCACACCTTCTATGAGGGCTACGAAACAATTAGAATTAGTCCATTCTGACTCTTGCGGCCCGTTTTCCAAACTGTCAATCAGTGGAAGCAAATACTTCATTATTTACATAGACAATTACTCCAGGGTGACCTGGATCTACTTTCTACACACCAAGGTGGCCAGGGAAGTCATCAAGGTCTTTCGTAGCTTCAAGGCCACCGTGGAAAATGCTACGGACCTCACGATCAAGAGGTTTCGCTGCGACAATGGCCATGGCGAGTACAACAACCGGACGTTCAAGGGCATTCTAGAGGAATCAGGCATCACATTCGAGCTGTGTGCCAGGGCGCTGCTGGGACTAGCAGGCCAAAAATAATTATGAGAGTTATACTCTAGAAGAGACTACGGGCTCAAATGCCATAGAGAGCTTACTGATACTGAACGCTGACGTCGCTTGAGCCTTACAAGCATTTAACGCTGACGTCGCCGAAGGCTTACCGGCTAGAGACGCAAATGACAGCCAAAGCATAGGGGATACAATTGTGATCCTGATGCCTGAGCCAAGGAGGCGCAGGGCAATGCTCGCAGCCAGTGAGCTGCTAGAGCCGATGTCGTATTCGGAAGCTATTGAGAGCTCCGAGCAATTGCATTGGAAAATTGCCATGGATGAGGAAAATGCTGCTCTGAGCAAGAATAGTACCTGGGTGCTTACCACGCTGCCACCAGGGCGTAGTGCTATTGCCAATAAGTGGGTCTACAAGCATAAAATTAATTCTGATGGTTCTGTTAGGTACAAAGCACGCCTAGTAATTAAAGTCTATGAGCAACGCGCCGACATCGATTATCTTGAGACCTTTGCACCAGTTGCCATGCTGAAGACACTCCGACTGGTCCGAGCATGCGCAGCGCACCACAGGTGGCACGTCCACCATATGGACGTAAAATCAGCATTTTTGAACTCAACGCTCAGCGAGGAAGTCTATATGCTTCAGCCCGAAGGCTTTGAGCAAGACAACCGCATGTACTGCCTACAGAAGGCCCTCTATGGGTTAAAACAGGCACCATGCAAATGGCATGCAAATATAAATAATTTCCTGAATAGCATTAGTTTTACGAATTCTACAGAGGACTCGAACCTATATGTAGCTACACCAGAAGTGCTCCTTCTACTGTTTGTTGACGATACGCTAATAATTGCTAAAAGTATAAACTCCCTTAAGGAGATGAAGTATCAATTGATGTGGAAATACGAGATGACAGACCTAAGAGAGGTCCGGCAGTTCCTAGGCCTCCAGGTATGCTGGAATTGTAGTGCCAGAACCGTGCATATCAGCCAGGGCCAATACATCGCCAAAGTGCTCATGTGATTCAGATATAAGAATTACAACAGCGTCGGCACGCCAATTGAAGTCTCGAACCACCTGCGTGCTGCTGATCCGGATGCTCAGGAATTAAATTAGCAGCTCTACCAATCGATAAACGGCTCCACTATATATGCCATGCAAGGAACTAGGCCAGACCTGGCATACACGGTCTCTACATTCACCCGATTCAATTCTCAGCCTATGGCTGCACATCATGGAGCTGCCAAGCGGGTTCTACGATATCTACAACCTACTAGAGAACTAGGTATCTTGTTCGGCAGGACAGCAAGCCCGACTTAGTAGGACATGCAGACTCTAACTATGCCAATGACAAGAACACTAGGAAGTCAGTTAGCGGCTATGTCTTTACACTATATGGCGGAGCAATATCCTGGAAAAGTAAGAGGCAGACTTCAGTTGCTCTGTCATCAACTGAAGCAGAGTATATTGCCTACACAAAAGTGGTTAAAGAAGCTATTTGGCTATGAAATATTCTGTCGGAAATCGACATGCGACGACCACTAGATGGCACCAATAGGACCTCAAGCCAGTGGGGGCGGAAGCCGGTCACAATTCGAGTCGATAACCAAGGAGCTTAATACCTGGCTAGCAACCCGCGGCACCACGAGAGGACGAAGTATATCAACATTAGGCACTATTTTATTTGGAATGCTAAGAAGGATGGCCTAATCAGGCTTGAGCATGTCCCCATGGCGGAACAGACAGCGAACATCCTAACAAAGCCACTACCCAGGCAGGCGTTTGAACAGCATCGCGATGGTATGGGCATGTGCATAGCCAGGCACTAGTGGTGGCACTCTTCCTGCGCCGCCATGAGGTTTTCTCCCATGAAGGTTTTGCTCGCGGGCCGAGGTGAGGTTTAATGAGGCCATAGGGTTGGAACTACGGATTAGAACTCTAGGACGATATGCTCTACGAACCCACAGGTCTCTTGAGCGAGTGGGGGTGTTGGATATTCACGTGAGAGCTGTAACTGCGAACTGAGCACAGCAAATAGGAGCCAGCTGATTTGCGTTGCCCCTATTTTCTCGCTCCGGATTCTTGGCTAGCGAATAACTTTTTTCGCATACAACTTGTTACTTAGATTTCATCTAGCAATTAATTAAATCTATTCTGTATGTCTACTACAACAGGATCCCTTCCTCTTCGCTATTGTCTTATTGATATATATACAGAGGTTGTCTTCAATAGGAAAGTCTGCAAGAGCTTGAGCAACATTAATCATATCCCCAAGCTCTTGCTGAACATCGGAGGTTGTCAAGTCCTCAGGAGCTTCAGTGCGTAGATACACCTGCGACTTTCTCATAAAAATATACTTCCAGACGTTGCTTCTTAAAGTGGTCTTTGGCCTTGAGCAATGCTTGAACAGACATCATATCCAGATTCTCCTCTTCTTCCTGCGATTCTTCTGCTAACTTGTTGTTAGATTGAGGTGGTGAAGGACCTGCTGTCTTCTTCGCTGCTCCTTTTTGTTTCTTAAATGCTGGTTTCGGCTTTGGAGGAGGAGAGTTTGAGGAGTGGTGCTGGTAGAAGGCTTAGAGGATGATTTGGAGGCTGGTTTGCCTCTGTTGGTCTTTGGAAGCTGCAGAGAAGGCGCTCTGTGATCACTTATAGTAGTAGGGCCTGTCTACTGCTTATGAGTGACACGAGTCAACAGAAGTTCTCGGAGAAGAGCTGCTTTCTTCGAGGCAGAGCGTGGCAGGTACGAGTTCGTACCATCCTCACAGATATAGGGGATGTGCACCTTGCGGAGATCGTACTCAGAGCCGATATCAAAGGAGGTCTTCTGGTTGCGATTGGTGAGGCATTGTGGGCACTACGAGGCGTTCGGGAGGGCGTAAGGAGCTTAAATACGCTTGGAAAGGCAAGTTAAGCTGTTTGAATGATAATTTTTGATGCTAAACTGATGAATCTACAGAGAAAAGCACTATGTGCAGTGTGCAGGGTGCGCGCTACCCCTGTTTTCGCACAATTTTTGCATACGCTAAAGGCTGCCATTTCGCCCTGTGGCCTTACCGCGCGCCTTTAGTAGATGCGGTCCATGCTCGATATCTGTTGATACTTGTTCTCCGAGTCGTCCTGGACCACGCAAAGCGAATCAACCCAGAGACACCTCTCGCCCAGCTTGGTAAGGAGGAGCATTGCGTCTTTGATCGTCTAAGAAAATCAATTATCCAAACCACCGTCTTTTTCCAATAGGCTGTAGTTTGCTTTCGTCGAAGACAGAAATTTCGTGGCGCCCCATAGAGAGCTTAAAGCCACGCAATTGCAGTTCACAGGTGCCAGGATGACTCTATGTCATTCAACACCAATTCACCACGAAGAAACCAGGCTTATGGACAACACCTGTGACGCTTAAGGTCTTACAATCCAAGTCATGACTGTCGTTACAACGGGAAATCCAACTCTGAATGAGTTTGAAATCCACTTGCTTGCTTTGCTGTGTGTCCTTTAGATGCGGCCT
>JAJDMY020000295.1:10728-52145 GCA_022345705.2 Sabuloglossum arenarium
TTACAACGGGAAATCCAACTCTGAATGAGTTTGAAATCCACTTGCTTGCTTTGCTGTGTGTCCTTTAGATGCGGCCTAGTCACAATAATCGAATTTGTCTTCTCCCCACCTCGATGGAAGGACATAAACCACTAGGCGGCAAAAGGCATATTTGGTGTTCCGCCTGATATCCGCCAGCAGTTGGAGAGAGATCCTGTCGCCTGTAACATACTTGCCGGAGAATATTCCGACGAAATCCACCTTTTGGCACACGGAGCAGAGGTTTTCTGCTTTAGTGGGACCCTCCGCCAAGTACAGCACCGGTAACGGATCTCTTTTGTGCTGCATTCTCGCTCGGTGACGGTCCTCCAGTGAAGCAAAATGGGTGTTGAATGCCGTGGTTGGATCCTTGAATCGAAGTGGTTTTGGGATAGTTGTGCGGAGCCAAGCTGTGGTGATTTGCGCAAGGATGTGGGTTGTAACTAGCTCTGTTGTACCAAAAGACGACGGGAGATCTTAATATAAGTGGCCGGGGCATCGAAATACTGAGGTCCGACCCGCTCTCCAAACAAGCAAGGATTCAGATAAGCTGGATCGAGCACTAATAGGATACCACTACTCTATACTTTATTTAATGTGAAACTGCAGCAAGCATTGTGTGGGGGCCAACTTAAGCACGCCACATCGGCCCCACCTAGGTTTCGGCCACCGTCACGGAGCACGAGGCTATCACAGCAAACACAATCAGTCCTCTCTCCCTTATCCCCTCTCTAATAGAACCATACCCTCATGGACTTCGAGCAGCCTCAAACATGGTCGAGAGTTACCTTCGACGGAAACGAGGACTTGTGCGTCCAATGTCGGCGGATCGACTTCAACTTCATCTTCAAGAACCCCATCGCCACAACCGTACCGAAAAAGAAGTGGCAACAGCAAGAGATCAAACTTGACTGGCTTGATCGGATTAGCCAAAGAGATAGCTGTTCTTTCTGTCGTCTCTTAACGGGGTCGTTGTGTGCACATTACAAGCTAGCTAAGCTGCCGTCAGTCTCCGAACGAGGAGAACTGCAGGGAAAGAGAATCCAATGTCAACTCTACAATATCCCTATTGGCATTGCGGCCACTTCTATAGGAAAAGAGGACAAGAATGTACCGCATCTGTTTCAGCTGGAGATTGGTACATATCCAAGCATCGACCCGAGTGACAATTACGACACTGATCTCCCGCGCATTCAGCTCTTGATCGACGGGGGGTCATCACTACAAGACACCGTCCCTTTCCTTTGTCATGGCAGAGAGATCCCACCAGGAAAGGCAGATCCTTCTCTCTTACGAAAGTGGCTCTTTGATTGTGAAACCCTACACGTCCCTCACTCTGGAGAATCCAAACTCCCCATCAACACCTTCCCATGGCTCCGAGTCATTGACGTGAAACGACAATGCATCACCCAGGCCCCAGAGCACTGCCGCTACCTAGCGTTAAGCTACGTATGGGGCGCCGACCCATTCCTCACATCAACAATGTCAAACCGAGAAGTCCTAGAAGCCGACGGCGGAGTTTCCATATACGACGACCGCCTCTCGCAAACAGTCAGAGACGCTATGCGGCTCACTATCGACCTCAAGGAGCAATACCTCTGGGTAGACGCTCTCTGCATCGTCCAAGATGACTACGCCGACAAGCTGGACCAAATTAATGCCATGGACAAAGTATACCAAGCCGCCATCCTGACCATCGTCGCTGCGTCCGGTAGCCACGCTGGTGCCGGCCTCCCAGGAGTTTCTCCCGATTCTCGACAAACCCACCAGATCATCGAAGAAGTGCAAGGTCTCAAACTCGCGAAGACACTCTCTGAGCGATCTCAAACTATCGACGCATCGATATGGAACTCGCGCGCATGGACGTACCAGGAGCGGCTTCTCTCATCCCGCACGTTGACATTCACGGCGGATCAAGCTCACTTCCAGTGCCCGCATGGCTACTGTCGCGAAGACTTCGTTGCTGAGAATGATGCGCAAAACCCCCTGCATACACATTACTGGCCTCACAACGACTACAGTCTCGATCTCCAAAACGAGCTCAACTTCGACATATACGCGCGCACCGTCGCTGAGTACACGGCCCGGCGACTCTCCTACGCCTCTGACGGGCTGAATGCATTCTCCGCCATCATCGCAATCCTGAAACCTGTCTTCAGGTGCCAAGAGTTCTACTTCGGTTTGCCTGCCACAGCGCTAGATGCTGCGCTGCTTTGGCAGCAAGCTACGCGTTCTGAACTGCGACCGGTGGATCCGAAGTCGGATGCATGGCAGAAACCGCTATTCCCTAGTTGGTCCTGGGCAGGTTGGACGGGTAAAGCCACATACGAGTCGAATCTCCAGAACCTTTGCGAGCGCACAAGATCGGTTATCGAGTGGCTTGATCACAGTGACCACGCCTTCAAAAATGCTCAGTCTTGGGGCGAGAGCGGAGACCTACCACCTGGCTGGGAGAAACGTCTCGACGATATCTCTGACCTAGGTATGGAGTCTACTACGGTCTACTATGCCGAGACCAACAGCAACGATACCAGCACCCGGTTCTCGCACCCAATTCCACGACGAGGCCGTGACGACGCCTTGCCTTCTCCGCTCGACCTTACAACGGGATATCTTCGCTTCCGTGCTCCTGTCGCGAGTTTCGTGCTCACAGGGGAGCATACGGATAAAATTGCTGTGCTCTCTACCTGCGGTGCAGGAGCGCATGTTGTATGTCACCTCGCCGTCTTCAGCAGTGACGGTCACGTCGCTGGGACGGTGTATGTGGATGGCGGGTTTGCTGCGTCTATTGTCGGCGAGGGTGAGCGGTTTGAGTTTGTGGCGCTGTCTCGGGCGACACTACTATCAAACGACCTAGATCCTGCGTGGGATGCAAAGACGCAGAGTTTCTTAGTGGTGCCAAAAGACGGGGGTGATGGTTCCGACGGCGAAGAAGGCAAGGGTGATGATGAGGGGGACAAAGATTTATCGTGGATGAAACGACATAAATTGGAATACGAATTCGACAACGAGTATTACGACCACAAGAAATTCTGGTGTCTTTACAACGTCTTGCTTGTGCAGTCGCGGGAGGGGGTGAGATACCGGCGTGGCATTGGGAGGATTCATATCGATGCGTTTGATTTGGTGGCGAAGGAGGAACGCGTCGTTCTTGGTTGATGGGGGAAGAAAGCTGGCAGTCATAGGCCATGGCCTAGCTAAGGAGATTGCGTACTTTGTTTGTCAGTGAAAAGGTTTTGTATGGCGTCTCTTATTTTAAGCGTTGCAGAGGCCCGTGGAAACCCCACGGATTGAAGGCGATTTCGTGCAAAGAGCCTTCCCAGTGTTGCCTTGTAAGGCACATTTTAGTCGTCGTTAGTAGCAATGTTGGTCTATCATTTATAGAATAGCCAGGATACCACTTCATTAGTATCCTATTTGCGCGGAACTAAAAACCCTTGCTGCTTTAGAACTACGGCACTAGTTATGTTCACAAGTATGCTACTTACATAGCCAACGCCGCCCTAACTGATAATAATCTCTAATCAGGCTGTGCACATGGCGCTTCAGCATCACAGTACTTGCTTTACATTCACTAGCCCAAATCGATCCCAGTTGCGATTTACTCAAACCCTCCGCCATGTCTTTGTGTGACTCCTGCAAAGGCATCACTCCCACCAGCATCACGACTGTTGAAATCTCAGGTGTCCAAAAGATGGGCTACTTACACTAGCTAAACTTCCGGACGCTAGAGTTCTCAGCTCAAAGCTGCCCAATGTGTCAACTTATCCTGCGAGCTGTGGATGAGCAAAAACGTTCAAATTCTATACCGGAGGATAGGCTCCGAGGGCCTAGAACAGAGATTAGGCTGACTGGTCAGCCGACACCTTCTGCGGCAAGTATTGGTGGGCCACTGCGTCTTTCGCTGATGCTTTGTGGGAATTCTAAGATGTCTGGGTATCTGAATTTGTATGCCGAAGAAGGTGAGCATATATTTAAAACTGTGTCTAGTTACGGCATCAGTGCAATGCCGCTAATTGATAAAACTTACAGATGATCCAGCAGCTCTTTCCGGGGATTTAGTAGAGAGGGAGCTCGACCTAAATGCTGCGTCCGATTGCAATTTTCGACTCGCAGCTCGGTGGCTGCGTGACTGTATAACAGGGCACCCTGAATGCTGCGAGACAATATCAAGGATCTCGGCAATCGACGAAAGTTTCTTCCAGCCTCTACCAACAAGGGTACTTAATGTGGTATACTAAAGTGGACTGGAAATTATTGCCCTGTTTGAACCGAGTGGCGGATGCGGGAAATATGTTGCACTGAGTCATTGCTGGGGTCCAAACGGGTTGACCGAGGTGGCGCAGACCAGAAAAAGCACACTCGCAACTCGAAAGTCGGGCATAGCTCTACAAACCCTCCCAAAGACATTTCAGGATGTTGTCATGGTTACACGTCGACTAGGCATACGCTACATCTGGATCGATGCGCTCTGCATCCTACAGGACGACACTGCTGACTGGGAACGAGAGTCCTCCAAGATGGGCATCTATTACCAGACCTCAATCCTCACGATCTGTGCCGCCGGCGCAGAACACGGCGGAACCGGATGTTTCATCCCGCGAGCCATACCCCCTATCCCACCTGTCATGTTAGAAGTTCCCCTAAAAAACGGTAACATAGGCCGTATGTTTGCCAGACTTCGGCCCGGTACCTTCGTATCCAATGTCGAACAAAGCCCACTGAACAAGCGTGGATGGACTTTACAAGAGCGCATCCTATCTCGACGTATACTCTACTACACTAAGAACCAGATGTACTGGGAATGTCAGAAGACAAGAATCGCCGAAGACTGCCAATTGAAGCTTCACCAGAACATCCGCTTCGGAAATCAACCCACTCTTCCTAGCCAACAACAACAAGACCATCCAAAAATCCTACCATACAACCAATGGTACAACATGATCGCCGACTACACTACCCGGAAATTCACCAAAGACACCGACAAACTCCCCGCACTATCCGGTCTCGCATGGGAGCTTCAAAAACGCACAAACGGAAAATACATAGCCGGGCTATGGGCCGATCACCTCCACGTCGGGCTCCTCTGGCACGCCGGAGACATAAAGCTAACGGCCCCACCCAGTGGTCCCCGGGCGCCATCCTGGTCATGGGCGGCGTTAGACGGACCCATCAGCTACGAAATCTTTCTCGAAGACGGAGAAACAGTTCGGTGCAACGCAGCTAAGATTTTGAATACAGAGGTTAAAATTAAAGGGCTTGATCCGAATGGTCAGGTTCTAGGAGGCTCTATCGAGCTAGCTGGGAACTTGAAACCTGCTTCGGTCTCTGGGGGAAAAACTACAAACCGCGTCACCCATGACAACAGCACCTCCTCATCCCTCATCTACCTTGGCGACGACGCTTATGATATCCTCACTTCCCTCTCCAGTTCTGCGCGAATTGGATGGGTATCTTTTGACGAACAGAGAGAGGCAATGGAACGCTCGGCTCCGATTTCCTGTATGAGAGTACTGGATAATAAGGAAGTGATGGAGTGCGACGATGGGGTGTGGTATGATAGTTATTTTGTGTTGGTGTTAGCGAGGGCGGGGAGTAAGGGAGAAGTTTACAGAAGGGTGGGTATAGGTGGGGTGCAGGAAAAGGGGTGGTTTGAAGGTTGTGGGGAGCAGAGGGTTAGGATTGTGTAGGCAGAGGGATTTGGGAGTTATTGAGATTGGGGCTTCTTCTTTAGCTTAGTGTTTTTCTAAAAGTCGATTCCCTGGATCTAAGTTTGTTACTCAATCGTCTACAATTGTCTGTGATGGGAGCAAAGTTCTAGGTGGAACGGAAATGCGAGGAACGGCAATGATCAATTGTTAGAGTTAAGCTATACTAACTAAGAGAGTGTGTATATTACAACATGTGTAATTCCCACGCCGACTGTGGCCACACTGTTGACGGCGGTGGTGATGCATGATGTCATACGATCCCCGCTCCACAACTGTCTCAGTCATATGCAAAGGCATCTCCAACTTCCACTCTGAGATTCAGACTTCCCCTAATTTTCACGTCTTCCCGGTCTTTCATTTGCTGATGATGCTCCCTGCAAGCCACGCGTCGTGGAAGAACAGGACCGCAATACATAGAAAGGTCCTAGTATTTCCACCGGCGGAGATGGTAATGCCACCGGCTTTCCAGTTAAACAAATGCCCAACGTTAAGGTAGTAAATTTAGGAGACATAAACATCGATAGATCGCACAGGCATCGCAAGCTCAAAAGGAGGATTTTAACCCTCCCTTCTCTTTTGCAATAAACTTGAAAGGTGATGAGTAGCACCGGCCAATAATGCTATACTGAGGTAGAAGTAGAATAACTGCGGCAAGTCTCCGGGCAGTCAATCTCGGCCGTCAGATCCGGGGCGTCATGAATGACTGCCCAGAGTTATAAGAATGAAGGCATCAATGATAGTATATTGAGGTCTAGATAGCATAAGATAGACATAGACATATTAAATAATTCAAATGACTGACTCTGCTGTGCACTGCTCCTAAGTAGTACCTCTTGCTGCCTGCCTTCTAGTCTGCCGGTGACTTTCAACTGCTTTCTCTGCTATTTTCCCTTAAGCTTGTGATTTAGTACGAGCGTAAAAAATTGGCTCCTACCTTTCTACAGCCTCAGCACCAGTCAAGGTATTTTCCCTCGTGCTTCCTTTGCGTTTGTGTTGTTGTAAATTCAGTTGGCGACCGGTATTACGACAGGGCAAAATGGTAACCCCACAGGGTAAAATGGTAGCCCCACAGGGTCCCAGTTAAGCGGTACCTAAGTTAGTTAAGGAATCTGCTACCAATTAATTCCTCGCAACGCCAACCACATGAAAAACTAACCACTCCAGGATTGAGCTGTATCGTTATAAGTATAGCCAGGTGAACTGGCCACTATAGGCCCTGTATTGGGTGTTGGGTTGTCCGTCCTGTAGCGTTGGTGGTGTTTAGTTGGGTGGGTGCCTAGGTAGCTAGTTATTTAGCTATAGATAGTCGCGATCGCCTACTTACCGGTGGCCACCTAGAGTGAGGCTGCGGTTAGGCAGGCAGCGACTTTGGCAGCGGTCCGGAGGGGACACTCAGTGAAATTCCATGCAGCTTGAATATGTTTTAATCCTCTGTTTGTGGGGGTTCTGGAGGGCGTGTTGCGATCATATTGTTGCAGGTGTTGCGCGGTGCTCCTTAACTAACTTAGGCACCGCTTAACTGGGACCCTGTGGGGCTACCATTTTACCCTGTGGGGTTACCATTTTGCCCTGTCGTAATACCGGTCGCCATTCAGTTTTAGGAGGAATTTGATTGTCCTGTGCTGCAAGAGCATTTATATTGGCCTGGACGCCGCGTAGGTTAGAAGCGATCTGGTTGAAGCCTTGGCAGACAAGACGGATCTCTGGGATGTCATGTTTAAGATATTTGAAGATGTCTCGGAGGATTTCGGTTGGCAGAAGGACTGCTATCACTGATGGCGGAGATGATGATGGCTGTGGTGATGATCCTGATGATGGCGATAGTTCTTTCAGGAAGAGGCAGCGGAATAGAATTGGGCTTGCGGTGTTCCGGTAGGCACTCGAGTATGCTTCTGAGCGATAGTTGATAGTTCTCTATTGCTTGTACTATCTATACAGTAATTCATAGCTTTTATATAGTCATTCTGGTGCGCACGGTGCCTGCGCCCAACACAACATATTTAGTTTTGAGCCGGTCCGTGGCCTTCAACCAACAACATTCTAATAGTTCCACTCGCAACACACCCCCTTAATCCGAACGTGCTCTACTGCTAGTGTAGTTATTAACCTTGCGTAAACCTAATCCTTTAACGAAGTCCTTGAACTTCGTGCCCCCTAATGGCTTCGTGAAGCCGTCAGCCAGCTGCTGGTCCGTAGGGACGTAGTCCAGCCTAATGGTGCCGAGTTCTACCTGCTCGCGAACGAAGTGCCATTGGGTGTCAATATGCTTGGTTCGAGCGTGGTATTCTGGATTCTTTGCTAGGGCGATTGCTCCCTGGTTATCAGCGTAGATTCTAACTGTTTGAACGTCAGAGCTTATATAACTAAGCTCCATTAATAGGCGCCGAAGCCATATGGCTTCCTTGGCTGCCTGAGTCTCAGCCATATATTCTGCTTCGCAGCTCGATAGGGCCACTGTGGGCTGCCGCTTCGAGATCCAGCTAATTGGGCCTTCGCCGAGCATAAACACATAGCCCGTGGTTGACCTTCTAGTCTCGAGGTTCTGCGCGAAGTCCGCATCCACATAGCCATGTAGCTGGCCTGGTTCGTGTTCTAGCTGATCGCATAGCTTGTCCCGGGCGCCATGGGTGGTTCCATAGGCCTTCGTGCCTTGTAAGTAGCGAAGTACTCTTTTGGCTGCCACCAAATGCTCTGCAGAGGGGTTGGCGAGGAATTGGCTAAGCGTGGATACAGCAGTGGCTGCCACCAAATGCTCTGCAGAGGGGTTGGCGAGGAATTGGCTAAGCGTGGATACAGCAGTGGCTATATCTGGGCGGGTCTCTATCATGGCATACATGAATGAGCCCACAACTCGCTGGTACCATAGAATGTCCTCTTCTGTTGCTTGGCCCTCGTTCTTCGTAAATCGTGCTCCAGGCTCTAATGGCGTAGCTACAGAGCGGCAATTGGCCATTCCGAAGGCCTTTAGCAGCTTCTCTATATAGCCGGCCTGGCATAGAGTTATAGTTCTTGCCTCGCGATCCAGTAGAACCTCAATACCGAGGTAGAACGCACATGGACCGAGGTCTGACATGTTGAATGAGGCGTTTAGTTCTGCCTTTAAGTCTTGGATGATATTTAATTGCTTGCCGAATATCAGTAAGTCATCCACGTAGATAGCTATAATGGTGCCATCTGAGTTGTAGAGTACACTGTAGTCCGCGGCGGTCCGGGTATAGCCCAGCCCTTCTAGGAATCTTATTAGTGTCTCATACCATGCTCGTGGCGATTGCTTAAGCCCATATAGGGCCCGTAGGAGCCGGCAGGCTCTGTTCGTGCCGTCATGGTAACCCGTTGGCTGCTGCATATAGACGGTTTCTTGCAGCTTGCTATGCAAGAATGCTGAAATGAAGTCCATTTGCTCTATCTCAAGGTCATGTATAGCTGCCAGCGCGAATAGCGCCTTGTATGACATTGGCTTTACCACTGCCGCATAGGTCTCGTCGTAGTCTATGCCATGCTTCTGCATGAACCCTTTAACTACGCAGCGTGCCTTATGCTTGAGCACTTGACCCTTCGCGCCGAACTTATACCTGTAGACCCACTTCCCTCGCAGTGCTTTGCGCTCCGCCGGTAGGTCTTCCAGTACCCATGTGTCATTCTTCTGTAGCGATTCCACTTCGGCATCCATAGCATGCTTCCAATGCTCGCTATACTCAGATTCTAGCGCTTCCTCGTAGGTCTGAGGTTCCACTTCGAAGTTGGAAGATGCCGCTGCTAGGTATGCAAAGGCTAGGCTTGTAGTTGGGTCTCCTAATTCAATTCCGTAGTTCGGAGGGTCCTCATACTGCTCTATAGCCTCTTGCCGCTCTTGGCGCTTCCTTTCACGGCGCTGCTGTTCCTGTATTGTTTGCTGAGCTTGCTCCTCTTCGTAGCGTGTGCCTGAGACCCCTTTATTGGATCTCGCAGAGGCTCTGGGTGCTACCAGTGGTGCTAATGGCCTCTGTAGCTGCTGCTCGGGCTGTCTTTCGGGCTGCTGTTGCTCGGGCTGCCGTTTGGGCTGCCATGCTAGTTCGAGTTGCTGTTCTAGTTCCGATTCTGAGTCGGATTCTTGCTGAATAACTTCGAGTTGCTGTTCTAGTTCCGATTCTAAGTCGGATTCTTGCTGAATAACACCCCCTGAATCTGAATTGGTATCGGATTGGCTGCTATCCGCCGAGGGCAGAATAAGCTCTGCAGGTCTAGTACCGCTTGTATTTAGTGTAGGTGTCATGCCTATAATGGTCTCGTCAATCGTGACGTCCCGTAGGCGCATAATTCGCCGATTCTTCGGCTGCCAGACCCTGTAAATGTTGCTGGCGTTATACCCAATTAGATAGCCATTAATGGCTCGGGTATCCAGCTTCTTCTGGCCTGTAGTATTTGGTATGTGTGCTAAGCACTTCGAGCTGAAGGTCCGGATATGCTCCAGGTTAGGTCTTTTTCCATACCATAGCTCATATGGCGTGGTTTCTTTAGCTATAGCGCTCATGGGGCCTCGGTTCTTCAGGTACACTACTGTGCTTGCCGCCTCATGCCACAGCTTCTTAGTTAGATTAGTATCATAGAGCATACAGCGAACCCGCTCCATTATGGTGCGGTTAAGTCATTCGCTAACTCCATTCTGCTGAGGCGCATAGGGCGCGGTTGGCTCCCATTGAATTCCGTATTCCTTATAGAAGGCCTGGGCGGCTGAGCTAGCATACTCGCCGCCATTGTCAGATCTTAAGCGCATAAGTAAGCACCCTGACTGCGTTTCGGTGTAGGTTTTGAATTTCTTGAGCTTCTGGAGCGCTTCCGATTTATGCTTCATGAAGCTTATCCATACAGCTCTCGTATAGTCATCCGTAAAGGTAATATAGTACCTATGGCCTTGTAATGATGCCGGCGCTATTGGGCCTCCTACATCCGTATGTACGAGCTCCAACTTCTCTGTAGCTCGCGCTGGTGGTCGCCGCGATATCTTCTTAGTGCCCTTACCGAACTCACATGGCTCGCATATGCATGTAGGGCTTGTGTCTGGGCTGCCTGGATCCTGACCGGCGATCTTGATTCCATCAGCAATTTGGCTAAGCTGCTTAATGCTGCTATGCCCAATATGCGCCATTCGTCGGTGCTAGACCTCTGATGAGGCCTCTTGAGTTGCCAGCGCCGTGGCGGTGGCTATAGCTCCGTCCGTTAAACTTGGTGTGTTTAAGAACATTAGTCCATTCCTTCTGATGCAATGCCTAATCATTATGCCATCCTTCCATATGGTGACGCCGGTTGGGGCGAGCGTAGCCTGTACACCCTTCTTGGCTAGTGCTTCGTAGGCCAGCAGGTTGGTGTATAGCTCTGGTATATAGAGCACTCCTGATAGGTATACTTGGCGAGTAGTTCCGTCTGGCGCCTCCCAGTTGAGCTCCACTGTGCCAGTGCCTCGTATAGCCATAGAGGTGCTATTAGCTACTTTGGCAGTCTGTAGTTTGGGCGCAAATTTGGTGAATAACGCCCTATCATTGCACATATGGTGCGAAGCACCTGAATCGAATATCCAAGTCGGTTCATCTATAGAGTGCTTGTGGGCCATTAGGCCTATTGGCTGCTCTTCGCTCTTCTTGCTTTTGGTGTCCTTTTTGGCGTCCTTGGTGTCTTTAGCGTCCTCCTTAGGTTTCTCATTCTTCTTCTTAGAGCTAGAATCTTAGCTCTTTTCGGGCCGCTTCTCGGGGTGTAGCTGCCAGCACTCCGGCTTCTCGTGGCCAGTGCGCTTGCAATGGGTGCAGCGCTTCCTCTTATCGCCTTTATTGCCTTTACCGCGAGTTGTCGTAGTTAAGGCAGTAGCTGACTCCTTGCCGCGCTGCCGGCGCTCCTCATCTATAACTCCAGCTATAATATCATTGAGCTTGGGTTTTGCCAATCGCATTGCTGAGACTGTATTAACAACGTAGCTATCGTAGTTGTCACCTAGACCGAAGAGAATGAAGCCAATAAGCACCCATTCAGGTAGAGTGCCATCAAGGTCTCCTAGCCGCTTATAGTGCAGCTTAAGGGTATCGATGTAGCTGGTGACGCTATCGCATCCATCCAGCGTAGTTGTAACGAGGTCCTTTAATCGATAGAATCGTGCAGCATCGCCGCGGGTTCCATATAGCTGCTCCAAGGCATCCAGTATGGCCTTTGGATCAGCCACGGGTAGGTGGTCGACGTGCTCCAGTGGTCCTTCCTTTAGTGACAGCAAGATCGTATAGCTTGCCTTTTTCGCTTTAGAATACCATTGGGCGACCTCCTTAGGTTCCTCTTGGCTAGGCCGTGGCTCTTCGCAGCTTGCTACCTTCCAAAGGTCTCTGTGGCCTAGGTGCAGCCGAATCTGCGTGAGCCACGGCTTGTAGTTAAGCTCTCCTTCGAGCTTCTTAATCGCTTCGCGCCTGATTGCGCTTTCGCTGTCGCTATCGACCATCGTGTAGGTGTACGTTATAGGTAGGGTCTTCGCAGCTAGGTGTGTCTATGCACTATCCGGGCTCATAACCTCTTTCAGGAAGAGGCAGCGGAATAGAATTGGGCTTGCGGTGTTCCGGTAGGCACTCGAGTATGCTTCTGAGCGATGGTTGATAGTTCTCTATTGCTTGTACTATCTATACAGTAATTCATAGCTTTTATATAGTCATTCTGGTACGCACGGTGCCTGCGCCCAACACAACATATTTAGTGTTGAGCCGGTCCGTGGCCTTCAACCAACAACATTCTAATAGTTCCACTCGCAACAATAGTGGTGATGGTGATAGTGGTGATGGTGAAGATGGATATCAGAGAGGAAATGGAGGGTGGCTAGTTCGCTGGACGCGACCCAACCAAAAAATTTCACCAAGGTGGTGTGAAATATTTCGGACCAATTAAAAAACAGAATAGCATATTTACTAGACCACGAAGGTTCATTTATCACTCACGTCAAAAGGAAGCAACGCAAAGCAAGCAGCGCTTCATGCCCGCTAGTCTATCCTACAGCACGGTGACGCTCTCGACCCGTCCAGTGATAACCACATGCATCAATTTACGCAACTTAAGTAAAAGTAGCATACTATCACTATTTTAAGGTAAGACATGATTTAAGAACAGTTATATACTTTCTGTGGAGTCACTATTCACTAGAGAAAAAAAAATTGGCGGAAGACTGCCATTGCTTATCTCACGCTAGAATATAGATCGAGAATTGACTGGCTATAGAATATATCTTTAAAGCATCTCCAAATAAAGTTAACAACCAACAAAGCTGGTGCACTTATGATCACCGACCGCCAATCTGACCTTTGGGAATCGGTCTAATCCAGCTAACAGCGATATTGAAGCTAATATGAATGATCCCAATGATCCAGAAGGCTCTAGCGTAGTGAGCACCATTGTAGCGGAAGATAATGGCGAAGACGATACCACCGAGATTACCGGACGCGCCGACAAGGCCAGAGAGTATACCTACCGTGAAAAATATGTAAGCATACAGAATTAACACAGTCTATGCCATGGCGCCATGGATGCTTACCGTTGGCAAAAGGATGAACGTGAGGCACGAGAGCGAAGTTAGCACCATTACCAGCCTCATGGAAGAAAGCCATTCCAGCGACAAGACCCATTAAGACCTGCTCGTGATGGGGGTCCGTAATACCAATCACGATTAGAAAAACCCCCGTTATGATCCCGACGCCATGTATCCAGTACTTTTTAGCCCATAGGGAATGCATGTATTTGTAGATCAAGTCGCCAATGAACCCGCCCATCGGCCTAGTAATCACGTTGAGAAGTCCGAACATGGCAGCCCATCTGCCAGTGCCGGTCTGCCCGAGCTTGGGGAAGTTCTTGAGATAGTAGGCACCGAGGATGGAGTTGATGGCGAGCTCGCCACCAAAGGAGCAGAAGTACGTGGCGGTGAGTGCGAGTGATTGGAGGGAGAAAATGACTGGAATCGCCTCTTTCAAGGTAGGTGTCTGGATGACTTCGCCGCGAGCGATGTTGAGCATCTCATCCTCACCAAGCTCGACCTCGCGGTCAAAGCTCCCGTGAGACTTTCTGTCGATCCCTAGTTTTTCATCTGATTTATCTGGAGACTCAGTAGGGACAGTGCTGTTGTCGGTGATGGAGCCGGGCACGTCAACCACGCCGCCGACATGGTGAGATGCGAGGTTGCGCTGGACTGCGAGATGACGGTCTGACCATTTCCCGGTGGGCGTATCAGGGCAAAGCAGAAGCATGAAGATAGCGGTCGCCGTGATCAAGATAAATGGGACGATAAATGCAACGCGCCAGGCCTTGTGGGGTGTTAGATGCTGACTGTAGACAAGGGAGTCGTAAATTGCAGGCATGACGAAGCTGTCAACAATGGTTAGCATAGAGGCCTAATGAGCTTGCATGTCAAGAAACTTACTATGTAATCCCGCCACCCGCGTTACCCCAACCCCCCGCTAACGCATTCGCACTCCCAACAACATTCTTATCAAAGAATCCCGTACACCACACTTGACACGGCACAAACACCGCTCCCAGTATCCCCACAAAAAACCTCAACACCAACAGCCCTCTTACAGTTGTAACAGTGCCTGCCAGTGCCGTGGGAATCGCACCGATAAGCAAAGTATATGCAAACACCTTCCGAGGACCCCACTTGTCGCATGCTGGGCCGGATACGAATCGGACGATGAGGCTGGGTGGGATTAGATTGGCATTTGGAAAAGTGAGGCGAGAGGGAGGACTTACGTAGCTGTAAGCGCGAGAATGTTCGAGTTGGAGATGTCTTTGGTGGTGAGGTGGAGGTCCTTTTTGATCGTGATGGTCATCTAAGAAGTGTGAGGTCCGATCCACAACAAAACGGTCAGACACGCGCGTTTGAAACATAACTTACCAATGGCGGAAACGCATACCTGCGAACGTCAATCAGCAATAAGTTCAAACAGAAAATAAATCAACAAACGGGGTATCGGAACCCACCAAGACCAAAACGCAATCAAAAATCCCCACCACGAGAAGAAAAACACACGCCCGTATTTGTTGAAGACGTTGAACACAGGGATGGATTGAGCTTTGCGGTTGACTGGATTCACCTCGGGGACCTTCCAGAGGGTGGCTATGGTGAAGCCCATGGCGTCAACTATTCTGGTGCCACGTAACAAGAGTTATCTGCGAATAGGACGGGGTATCGTCTTGAACTTCGACGAGAAAACACAATGCGTTGAATTCGCACAAATATCAAACAAGGCACTCTATCCCGAGAACAAAACACGTTCGCCTTATCGGACCAAAGTGAAGTGGAACGAGGAGGTACTGTTTTCTCCTTGCATGCCCCCATAAGTATATCTAAGCAACGCAATCGCAGCTCAGACAAACTGAGTATATCCGCGGAATCTCTTCAACGTCCCCACAGAGAGAAGGTTTCCCACAAGCCATCCCAAGGAATCGCTCGCGGAATCTTCCATCACATTCAGGATAGCAGCACGATCGCCCGGTCCAGACCGACCGTCTCCCAGCCAGCCAACTAATCATCCCTGATAGCCCTAGTAGGATAGATGGCGACAGGACGTTATCGGGAAGTCGACGTTGGCAAAGAAAGATTGAGGTGAGCGCGGAGATTTTCTCCTTTTATCTGTTCTGTTATCTATGCCATTTTGGCCGGAGAGACAGGGGGGGAGATTGACAGTGAAAGATAGCAAGCAAATGGATGGCGTTCGGGAAAAGGGGGAAAACCTTATGATAGGATATCCAGGACCCAGAGATTACCCGACCAGGGAAACCCTGCATCGAGCGATAAATCTCCAGCGACCGCGAGCGAATCGGGAAACCTCGTCTCAAAATGACTCCCCTCAGCCTTCCTCTCACCTTCACCTCCATCTAATCTACAGAACCCAGAACCCGCATCTCCCCAGAACCCAGCGAGCACCTAAACAAGAAAAGTCACCCAACCAACCGACTCTTCTTCCTGCGAGATTCAAATCGGCTCCGATAGCGGGATTCTAATCTCTGAGAGATAGGCCGACGCCCTTCACCACCGATTGATAGATAAGCCGAGATTGTAGGATGCGTATATAATGCGCTGTCTGTCCTTCTCCGCGGATGGAAGTTTCGATGTGTCGGGCGCTGAAAGGTTCTTTGAGGGGGAGATAAGCCGCTTGGGTTGGGTGGGAGATAAGGCTGATGGGTTGGCGATCACTTGGAGCGACAAGGTCGCATTTCCATCCGATCACTCAGCCCGTGGCTCTATCGCCCATTTCCCTGACTCGGAAGCTATCCATTATCCCGCTCTTGGGCGGTTATCCCGTCGCGCACACACTTTCATTTTCTCCGTCGTTCGTTTCCCTTCCAGCGTTGCTTTTTCCGTTTCGCGTCGCTTTCCCGCAGCCTTATCTTTGGCCCGTGCGCTGCGTGGGGGGAAGAATCATCTCCGCGGCCTCACGCAGTCTTGGGAGTTTGGTGGAAAACTACGCCAAGTGGACAGATTTGGTAGGAGGACGCGTGCGTGGATTTGGGAGACGGTGAGAGGCCAGATGGGAGTTTGGGGGAAGTTCTCTGGTGCTTCGTTAAGTCTGGTACTAGCCTCTATCGGAATCTTTCGGCACGCTGGAGCCCAGTTGATCTATTGGCTCGATAACTGACGTCGGATAGCAATTCGGTCCGAAGCTGCGGGTGTTTTCGGCTGTTGGCCGTCTCTGCGGGCGTAGGGATCCTCAGGTGCTCTGAACGCTGGTCGCTGCTGTCGAATATTGGTCCCTTGTGTATTTGAGCGAATCATAATTTTGCGTGTGTCTATGCTATGGTACCATATCCTACAATTTGTGTTTTCCACCCCGTAAGCTGGGTGATTATTCTGTCTTGTCCAGACTGAAATGGTTTTGCCAGACAGCTCTAATGGAAGCTTTGCTATGGTCGCTAGCTCAATTGTGGGGTGAGTAGAGTCCAGACGACGATGCAAGAAGTCGTGAGTTGATAGATGCTTCCCATAACTATGCCAACATATACAACAACAACCCGCTCCGAATAATTACTCCAGGACCCATCCCGTCAATCTACACCAAAAATCGAAAGAAAAAGCTTCTCACTCCCTCTGCCAATACCCTATCCAAGCACTCTGCAACACCAACTCAAAAAACATCTTAAATTCACTTGCCTCCTCAAAACTCAACCCCGCCAACCCCACTGGCAGAACCTCTCTCCTCCTCACAAGCGGCCACTGCACCGTCTGCAGCGTCTGAATCACCAACGCACTCCTCAGCCCCGGATCCTTCGGCTTCCATATATGCCTCACAATCATGGTGCCTAGGACTGTGGCAAGTCCGCTGGCGGCAGCGAGATAAGGGACGGGGACGGCGAACCCGATGCAGGAGAGAATGGCGCTGACGGCGAGTTCGGCGCGCTGTTGGTTTTTTTCACTCCGGCGTTGGAGATTATCTGCGAATGTGAGGGCGCCTGCCAGGACGAGGGCACAGAGGGCTGCTGCGGCGGTGATGGCAGCGCGGGTGTTGTTGGGCGGGATTTTGGCGGTGACGAATGGGGTTTCGAAGACTTCTTTGATGAGCGCAGCCATGCGTTTTTCCAGGTTCCCGGCGCGTTCGCCTTCGTCTTTCGCCCAGGCGTCGTCTTTGTAAAAGCGATCCACGATTCGTGCAACCATAATCGCGACGGCTCGCGCGTACGTGACTTCTTTCGCGTCTTTAGGCTCTGGGGTCGTAAGCACTATGGCGGCGGCTTGGAGGATTTTATGTTCCATCCTGGCATCAATAAGCGCGCCCCGCGCGAATAGCGTTGTATCCAGTAGAACACTTGGCGGTGCGTTTAGGAGCACAAAATCAAAATATTCGTTTCCCTGACGTTGGAGGATTTTTATTGCGTAAGCGCAGGCGCAGCTGACGCGGAGGACGTCGGGTTTGACGTGGTTGCAGAGCTTGATGCCGAGCATGGTATCGAAGCCTGGTTGGGAGATGGTTGCGAGGAGGGCTCGGAGAGTTGAGGGGTTGGAGGTGTTGGATAGATACGCGTTTTCGAGGTTGTCAGTGCTGTTTAAGAAATAGTCTTGGAGGGAGATTCCGTCTATGGCCGTGAGTGGGCGGGGGCTTCCATTATCGCGTAGGTTTCGATTCCGATGTTTGGGGTAGGTTTTGTGGTTTGCGTGCTGAGGCCACCAAATAAACTGGGTTGATGCGGCTGCTGGGGTTGCTGGAAGCTACCTCCGCTGCCAGCGTCAGTAGGATATGGCACGGTAGAAGAACCGAACACCATCCCAATCTCTACTGTGCCTGAAGGGGCTTGCCTGATCGCGCCGCTACCGAATCTCTTACTGCCGAACGGAGAAGGTATCCCGAACAAGCTACTATTCAGCTTTTCGCTTAAAGGTGCTCCTAATGATGACTGAATCGTGCTAGTGCCAAATAACCCGACTGCATTTGTTGATGAGGCGGCATTTCGAGCCTCCTTAGCCTTCTCTGCGGCGTCTTTTATACTCTTCACTGCTTGTGAGATCCGATAGCTTTTATCCCAGGCATTATCAGTCTCGTATTCTAATCTGTAGTACTGACCCCAAGGCGAACCGAGGACTGTTGACCTGCCGTTCAACATTTTCAGCTCGTCCCAACTCACTGACCGTAGGAGGTTGTCCGTCAATGAAACTGGCCCTGTGAAATCTTCTTCACCGTCGTCGTCAGGTCCATCGTAAGGAATGATGAGGGGGAGGCTGCATTCCCCGCATTATTGGCTGGTTGATAAGAGGAAGATATTGAAGATGCCGCTGATTACTCACTCTGACATAGGAATGAACCACAGCACGGAGCTACTCTGCCACCCGAACGTCAGGACACGTCCGCAGGGATGTCTGGGAACCCTCTTGCTTCGCCGTATTTGTTGAAGTAGACAATCTAGACTGCGCTCAGGAACAGAGCCACCCACTCCAAGGCTAGAGAGCTAGCAAGTAGATGCTAATCCGGATGCGAATGAGATTGAGAGAAGGGAAACCTTTTTGGTCAGAAGCGGGTCTTCGTAGAAAGGCATTTAATCTACACTATTAATCGAGACTCACTTAGGTATTCCGCCAACACCACGAGGTAACCTTAGTATAGGATACCGCAAAAGCGGCTCGAATTGTATTGGGTTGACGTGGCGATGTAGCGAATATGACACCAAGGAGGTTGGGAATGAGATCTCGAAACGCCTTTCGGTCACGTGGTTATCTACCCCGCACCTACAGCCAAGACATATCCTAATTCATCACACTTCTCACCACCATCACCATCGCTCCGCCAATCCCTAGCCGGGTCATCATGAAGAAGTTTGTGTAGATTAGCCACCTTGGTGCATCCTACGTCAGCTAAGCTCACGCAGTCATTGGTAGAATATCCTAACCAATTGAATCAAATATGGGTCCCGGTAATGCCACAGGGCAGCCTCAACAAAAAGATCCTATTGCCACCGGGTTTCCAGTTAAGAAGATTCCTAGTTACGAGCGTAGGCGTCGACCACCAACACTCACTGTCCGCAAGTCCTATATTAGCATCTTACCATCCGAGAAATGCGGAAAAGTATTTTCTTTTTTTTAATCAAAAAGGATTCTAGTGGCTTAATGGGGTTGTGTTGGTGCACAGTTGGTAGTTTCACCAGTGACACTCCACTGACCTGTAGGCATCCATCCACTAGCGCTGGGTGTCCGCTTAACTAACCCAAGCACATAGTTTACGACCTAACTACCGCCAGTAACAAACCGCTGAAAGGAAAAATGAAATTGACAGGTGCCATGTAATTTCTACCTCTTGCACGAGACTAGAGTATAACTGGTTGCTTAACTAAACCACCGGTGGCAATAGATAGGGATTTGATGCCATTACCTAGTAAATTCTGCTTGGGAGAGTAGCGCTGGTAGCTTTGCGTGAAATATAATCTATAGGATTCTCCTCTTAGCAGCTAGCATGTAGGTATTGGGCGACTTGTAGTATTGGTTGTGCTGCGATGCCTGTTTGGGGGTAGCCGGCAACACCCTTCTCAACCGAGCAATTCGACAACCATAGTATCAATGGCTGCTCTCCGACATCTGAATTATCCTAACAGCTCAGCTCCATTGGCTCAGAGCGTTTTAACTGGGATCCTGCATACCCTATGGCTTTCGCAGGGCAAGGTGTGGAAATTCGAAAAGTGTTCCGTTGGAGTGTGGGTGTTCCGGAACTTGGGGACCACTTCTACCAAAACTCAAGGCAGAAATTTCAGATACCAACTAACACTAGGAATCACGGAATACTGATTGAAAAGATGCTTATGGTAAGCAAAATGAAGCTCTTGAAAGTTGCATTGTCTAGTTAGGGGAGATTATATACACACGAATGACCATCAAGACTACCCCCATCAGCTCAATGCAATGCGAGAGATATACAAGCGACCTACAAGCTATAGAATTAATTAGTTGTTTAAGCGATCTCTGTCAACTAGAAGCAGAGATGGGTGGTAATAGAGCTGCATGTATGGTGGTATTGGTGTTGGTATAATGAAAAAAATGGTCTGTTCCGGTGAAGTGTGGGTGTTCCGTAACCCGGGGACCACTTCTACCAAGCCACCTATCAAACATTGGAGACCACCGAAGTTAAGCCACACCCTTTGGAAAAGAGAGGAAAGGCTATGGCGTCGCCGTTCCTGAAATAGTTTCCGCTGATTCCTGTTGTGGTTGGACCGGCTGGGTGGGGAAACAAGGCTGACGATTCGATGGGCACCGCATGAAGGCTGTGCCGAAGGCTGCGCCGAAGTCCTACCCCGCCTATGGCTTTTCCGGGTATATGAGCATGCCCACCCACTTTTCTGGGATGGCTAGCATTAGTTCTAATTCTATCTACGATTCTAAGTGCTACGGTGCTACTCGCTGTGTGCCCTGCTCAGAACATCGACTCTAACTATATCCTACCACGGCCAATAGCGGGACAGCACTGACATACGCAGCATCTCCACTTACATTTCCAAACATCCCTTGCTTTAACAATACAGCATTCCCTCACCGCCTCGCTCAGTTCAGCATACTCAAAATGTGTTTTAGCCTTCTCATCGGCGATACCCTAGCCATCACGAATCAGCTCGCACGGATCCTATCCCGTACCCGTGGATCCGCCAAGGAATACCAGGATCTCATTCCTGAACTTGATGGGATCCACCGGATATGTCTGCATCTTGAGGATGTCGTTGCAGTACACCAGGTGCCTACAGCGACACTCAATGAGATCACGGATCAGGTCAAGACTTGCAAGAAGGTCATGGAGGATTTCATCTCGGGGGTGGAAAAATATCACGCTAGTCTGTCTGCTAGTAGGAGGGAGGGTTTAGGAGTGCTACGTGCGTGCCGCAAGGTGCAGTGGGGGATATTTAAATCCCCAGAGCTCATGACTTTGAGGGATACGTTAAGACATCGTTTGTTGTGTATCACGCTTTATCTCGGACTGGTTGGTCTGTAAGTATCCGGATACTTCAGCTCCTACCAAAAAGTTATATACAACTAACGTATAGAATCAGCGAAGGCCAAGCGATGGAATCCTCCAAATTCCAGCGTAGACGAGAGGGCGTTGAGGCCATTTCGGCATTTAGTCCGAAGGGCGATGAGGATACGAATGCGGAAACCGAGCTCCCAGAGAGTATCCACCGTCTATGCCGCTACTCGCTAGAACGAGGAACGCCCTTCTCAGATACATCCCGATCCATCCTCGGCGATATCTCCCAGATCGTCACAACCCTTCTCGAAGAGCCCTCTCCGCATCTGGACCCCCACGAGCCTTCCACAAAACGATTCCGGATATGTAGCCATTGCAATCACCGCTCGGAGAAAGATATTGAGCGCACGAGATACCTGGAGAGGTTGAAGCGCGTTGCAAGTGCATCTGAGTATATAGAGGTGAATCCGGGTGAGTTGACTGGCTGTGTGCCTTAAGAGAGATTAGCGGACTGATGTGGCAGGAGTAGCTACAACGCACCCCACGACTGCGCAGCTCCGGCATCTCCGACGCCAGCAGTATGGCGAGAACATGCTCAAGTCAATCAAAACAGCAGCTTCTGATGAGTCAGAGCTCGCACCTGTGGCGCTAGATTCGCCTAATGAGGCTCATTTAACCAGAAAGACGAGGACGACACGCTACAAATTCTGCAACGGCGCCATCACTGTCCGATACACCACCTGCCACGGGAAAAACCACGGTACCCCAGCCCACGACAACACATTCGAAATCCTCGCCAGCACAATCACCATCCACCTACCCCCAACCCACAACATCGGCCTGATATCAGCAAAATTCCTCCAACACCTCACCCTTAAAAGTGCCATCTCCCTAACCCCCACTCTCTCCTTTCACGCACGAATTAACGGGGATTCGAAAGTATTCGAGGTAATCCGGAAGGGAGATTTGAGGGGTCTTGAAATGATGCTTTGGAGTGGGCAAACATCGCTTACGGATTGTGATGTGCAAGGGAGGTCATTTCTTAAGGTTTGTGGTTGATTTTTTTGTATTCTATAGGGCAGAGTAGTCGTGTTGACTGAGAGTTCCGTTCCAGCATGCGTGTGTGGCATTACAGCCAGATATCTATAAGTATCTCATCGAGAAGGGTGCAGACGCGGATTCTGTCGAACCGTATCGATCACCTAACGGGACATCGTGAGTTAAATCACATTGCAGAAGCATTCCTCTTTGGATGCTATGCGTTGTGGTCTGCTTCGCTGACTTTATTTTCTCGTTCAGGGAACTCTACGAGCTTGTGAACCAGATGCCGATCCACCCACCTGAGACCGACGCTGATGAATTGAGACTCACAGAGGAATGCCGGAGAGCACTCTTTAACGCCGGTGCTGACCCGACGACCTCCCCTTATACCTGCAAGTGGAAGGCACTAGTTTCCAGCGTAGATCTCCCCATCTGCGATAACCTCATCCCCAATGACGCGCCAAAAGAGAAAATCCTCCGCCACTTAACCCTACTCCCCACCGCCGACCTCGAAGACCGAGACTTCTACTCCCACACCGCCCTCCTCGCCCTCACCTCCTCTTTCGGTCTTCCCGGAACCCCTCTCCTCCCCCAAAAGGCCTCCCTCCTCCTCAAATGCGGCGCGAATCCGTGTGCAGAGGGACCAAACGGGGAGTCAGCACTGCATATTGCAATTTTAGCGTCAATTCATTTGTTGGAGAGTCCGTATTGGGAGGTATTGGAGGAGTTGCTGGTTGTGTTGGTGGAAGGTGGGGCGGATGTGGAGAAGGTAGATAAATGGGGGTATGAGGTGGGGATTATGGCAAGGCTGTGTAAGAGAGAGGAATTGTGGAAGAGGGTTTTAAAGAAGTGTGGGAGACTGTGAGTAGGATGGCTTAAGGCATTATTGGGTTCTGAGGAGCGTAAGTAGTTGGAAGGATGTGTGTGGCGGCTCACGAACGTGCTCATAGATATCCGGTATATCTCAGAGATCCAGACCGCAGAGGGCCCTTCTCCTAATGTGGGCCAGTAATGCCGCCAGGCGAGTAATGACAAAACTGCCAGTATAGTCTACCACAATTCGTTTGCTATTCCAAATTACGTAAAAAAAATTTTTGATTAGACTCATTAAGGATGGAGTAACACGAGGACTAATGGGATAGCAGATCATGATAATGAAGAAGGGGAGTTTGATTTCCCAAGGTACTCCAATTTAATTAAATTAAATTTGAAGTTCTTGAGTTAATTACCATAGAAGTGTCTCTCTTTGAAATTCTAGCTGATTTTATAAGGCTGTTGTTAGGTTGTTGCTCCCTTCAATGAGTGGTGTACACCGCTCGTCTATTTACACCGCTCGACGAACGATGTACGAATGAGCTGAATCTACATGCAACGCCTATCAAGAAAGCTTCCGGAGGCTATGACGTCATACACCGCACTTTTGTTATGCGGCTAGGCACTTTTCTGTTTCCCCACGCGGCATCGCAGTAAGTATGGTAGTCTAATTTTTTAGTTGAATGATATGGTTGCAATGTGCAATAACAGGGCACGCGCTGGCTCAGGGTACTACAGGTTGGCACAAAGGTCAGCGGGTGGCATCTGGCTTTTTCTGTAGCGTGGGGTTGCCTGCAGGGGTATGGCCTGTTCTCTTGGATTGTTGCTGGTTATGCTGCTCGCCAAATTACGCCCCTCGATGAGCAGCGTGCATCATATGTTCATAATATGTCCGGATTTGTTAGGGTTATAAAATGTAATGAATTCTCTCTTCAACTATTTAGTAAGTGGAAGCCTTCTGAGGCTATCTCCTCACAGCATAGCGTTCCATAGGAAAGTTACCGCTATCAAGATCCCTACACTAAAGTATCCTGCCTTTAATCCGCCCTCAGCCGAGGACTTCCGCGTCGCCGTAGCAACCACTGTAGAACTAGCCCTCACCGTCGTCGTGGCTGTAGCATTCTCCTTCATAACAACATAAATCTCTCCCGTAGCATCCAGGCTCATAAATAACCTCCCCTTCGGATCCCACGCGAGCCCCACGGGGCGAAAGCAGGGATATGTGTCTGAGAAGGAGTCGTGGGGACAGGCAGAGGTGTCGGTGATCTTGACAATGTCGATGGTGGAGGTGGTGCTGTTGGATGGGGAGGTGGGGAAGCCAGCGGAGAAGGAGACGAGGGAGAGTTTGTAGCCAATTGGGGTGGTGCGGTCCCTGTTGGTAAGGGAGAGTGAGGGTTAATATTTAGCGTTTCGCTATGGCATTCTACACGGGGTGTCGTGGGGTTTAGTGGAAGAACATACCAGCTTCCATGGAACGTAATATACGCCTCACTCGCATCCGCTGTAAACTTAATATCCAACGGCGCCATATGCGCCTGAAACGTCAACCTCGGCGCAATCCTCTGCGTCCGACAAAACTCATCATTGATAGTTTCTGTAATATTAATCACAAACTGTTCCCCAACCGTCAAGTTCTGGTGCTCCGGGATGCTGTCGACATCCCACGCTGCGTAACAATACGGATACCCGTAGTTTCCGCCTGTTTCCGCGGACTTCGTGCCATTAAGGTAGCCATGGAAATTCAGTTTTTCGCCGGGGTTGTTGTTGTGGATGTCTTGACCAAGGCGGTAAAGGTCGTCTGAAGAGTTCTCGACTGAGTATATGCCGCCAGTTGAGGGGTCTTCGGCCACGCCTACGGCGTTGCGTATGCCCCAGCCGACAAGCTCGCCGTCGGCATTGAAATCGTAGGGTTTGTCGCCGAGGGTGATGAGGTTGAAGGCTTTGATCTGCGCACGACTGGTTGTTATGTTGGCGGTGGCGTAGTCGATGTTAGCTCCACTTCCCCGGCTGACAACCAACATACCGGGTTTCTTCTGGGAGAGGAGTAGGGTTCGGGTAACGTGGTCGGGGTTATTCATGCCGGTAATCAGGGTTTTGCTAGCGCCAACAGTGGCGGTCGCGGGGTCGTAAACCCAAGCGTAGACTGCTTCGGCAGTAGAGGCGTAGAGTGTCTTGCCGTCATTCGATAAGGCGATGCCATGGTTCAACTTGGCTTGGGATGTTAGAGTCTGATAATGTACTCTGGGTTTGATATCAAGTTTCCTTACATCTTTATTCTTTACCACCGACTTATTCTCCTTGACATTCAAGCAGATACCTCCTTCATCATTCAGCGTAAGAGCAGCGATGCCGCGGCCTTGCTGTACCACAAGGATTCGTCCAGCGGTGTCGAACAGAATGCCTCGAGGCTTAAAGAGACCGTTCGCAATGGGCTGTGCTGCGTATCCTGAAGCGACCGTAGGCGGAGAGTAGTACGGCGTGATGGCTGAAGAGCAGGATGTCGACTGTGCTAAGGTAGCACTGGCCACCGCTGCGAGCACAAGTCCAATGGTGGCGAGTAGAGACATGATGAGTCTCGTTTACACATCGATCGTATCCAACAAGGATCATTAGCTAACTACCATACCACAGGCCGAGCGCATTCAAACCCGTCTGTATTCGAGTGGTACTATTTAATATAGCTAGACAGATAGAGCAAGAGGGCACAGTTTGGCATGTAGCTTGTTCCCCGCTCGAGGTAGTTTTAGCCGAGGAAAGATATGACGTAAGCCAAGAAGAGACCGTATTCGTATTCTAAGAACCATTGGGTAGCATGACTCAAGATAATCAACGGTAGATTACTTGATTCGACCGATCTGTCCTTCTAAGCAATTACGGGATGACGATGTGCTGAAGGCACTTTGAAGATAGAATAACACCTCTGTCGTACGGGACCTACACCAACTTGGCACACCCCACCGGCATACACTTTCGCGGCAGTCGGGTTCAGGTAGATCAACATATGCGCACTAGTATATTCCAAGTGACTAGAATCAAATTAGCAGCTTGGGTTTTTTTTTTGGAAGTGTTAGCATACGCGTTATCCTAGGTGGGGGCGGGATGGGATAAGGGGCGGTGTTGGTTATTCTAGGGTATATAGTCGGTCCAAGTGTTTGGTGGTACGAATGTTGCACCGCCCCCAAAGCCTTCGATACGAACACGAAACGCAATACGGGACACAGCAATTGACGTGGAGAGATGATAGGCTGGTATCTAGAGGCTGAGCCAGGGATTTTTTGGGATTTTCGTTCGGGAGGGGCTTTGCAGGAGCATTTTTTTATTGTCGGTGTTTAAGCCGCGATGGCGAGTTATTATTTATCCCATCCAAACCCGTCGAAAAAGAAACTCCGAACTTACCCAACCAAGGCTTCTCCATAAAAATACCCTCCTCCTCCCTCTTCGCAAATCCCTCTCCTTCTCCCTCTCTCTCTACAAACAAAATGACAACGATAACAAACACGCCTGCGGCCACAGCCACAGGCCTCGGCGGGTGCGTGACAGCAACACCAGGACGTTATGGCAATGTGCCTATCGACTCGTGCAACTCGTACTACAACTTCAATCCGAGCTTTGAGGCTGCGATATTTTTGTCTGTGGGGTTTGGGATGTTGTCAGTGACGCATGCGGGGTTGGCGGTGGCGTACCGGAAGGTTAGTGGTGTTGTTGATCTGGTTGATATTTTGAGTGCGAGTGTTCTGAAGGAGTGCATGATAGGGATTTTGTTGGGTTATTATTATGGGGGCGTTGTGGGAGACGTTCTCATTCATCACGAGGGCGCTAGGGGCGCATAATCAGCAAGCATTGTCGTTTGCGATTGTGTCGCAGCTGCTTCTGCTTCTGGCTCCACTATGTAAGTCTTTCCCCAGCACCCACCCAAGATGCTTAGATGGAAATAGAGTTACTAACGTGCATTCGTTCCGCCCCACAAAGGGGTCAACGCATTCGCCTACATGCTCCTCGGACGGATGGTCCACTTCTATCTTCCCGAAAAGAAGCTCGTAGGGATTAACGCGCCCGCTCTTGCCCGCTATTTCGTCTGTCTCGACATCTTCTCCTTCATCATCCAAGGCATCGGTGGTTCCATGATCTCGCCCGGCGCCAGTCAAAAAGTCATCATGACCGGCATCCACGTCTACATGGGCGGCATCGGCGCTCAGGAACTCTTCATCGTGACCTTCTTTTCCCTCGCCGTGGTGTTCCATCGAAGGATGCTGAGCCTTGTGCGCGCTGGAGAATTGGTTAAGAGGGGATGGAAGAGATTAACCTACACGCTTTACGCTGTATTGACGTTGATCACTGTAAGAGCGGTACCAGTCCACTACAAGACTTCCAATTCCCCACAGATCTCGCTGACTCCACCCCCACACTAACTAGACCCGTATCATCTACCGTCTCATCGAATACTCCTCGGGCGTAAAGCCAACCAACCCCATCCCCTATCACGAAGCCTACACGTACGCCCTCGACGCCCTCCCTATGTTCGCCGCTATTGCTATTCTAGCCATCGTTCATCCAGGTAGGTTCTTGGTGGGTCCAGAGAGCAAGTTCCCAAAGAAGACGAAAGAGGAGAAGAAGGCGGAGAAGAAAGCGAGAGAGGAAAAGAAGGAGGCGAAGAAGATGGAGAAAAATGCGCAGAAGATGGAGAAGACGAGTCGGAATCTGGGGAAATGGGATGGCGATGGGGTGGGAAACGCGGAGAATGGACTGATGGAGATGGATCTTAGTTCTGCGTGGGTGAGGGATCCAGCAAGTAGAGATCCAGCAAGGAGAGTGTAGGGCATGGAAATTTTTTGGTTTTTGGATTTTTTGGTTCTGGGTGGATCAGCGCATTGGGTTCGTCGGCATTTGCATGGCATTAGGATGGAAATTAGACGGTGTTTTTTTTCTTGCAAATATAGATTTTGCAACCTCGAATCCATCCGTCAAACAGCTTTTCCCGCAGCGCCCACACCTTTTTAGCGGATGTTGGCTATTTCGCATGGTTAGTTAAAACAAAGGAATGAATGGGCGATTGGTTAGGGTTGAGGTGTTTGTTGGTGAGCTGGAGACCAGAATGCTGAAACGCTATATGAAGCCAACAGGATAGTTAGCTAGTCATTGTCACTATAGAGGGGCGTTGGAATGGGGAAACGTCTGGGGTCCAGGTTTGTTTCGGCAGGGGTGGATGGTTAGGGGTAATTAGATTATGCTTTGCTAGGATAGATATCAGAATAACTATCTAAGCCTCTGCCCGATTGCGCCGCACAACAACACAGCGGTTAGAATAGGCTGTTTCGTCTTGCTGACAGCCAACCGCGAAGAAATACAAAAAAAGCACGACGCAGTGGTTTTATGTTTGCTTATCTGCGTACGGAGAGGGGTTCAAGGCTTAGTTACCATCACGTGTCATACCGGCTGAAATGCTGGAACGCCGTTATGAAAAGGCATCACACCGCCTCGTCTTGGAGCTGCGATATCTCTATTGGTAACGCTGACTATCCTACTTGGTTGTTTTGTGTTTCTCACAAGAGCCACGGGTCCCATGATTAACTAGCCTCTATCATATCACGTGGGTAATCGGGCAGGGCATGCGCTTACTAAGTGTGCCGCCTCACCGTTACTGGATTACCCACACCACTGCTCATAGAATCTAATTTAGAATCAGACCGGCAATGATCGCTAGCTTATTGGCCGTGCTCGGTCAGGGAGGGGGGAGCCTCATATGCCCCCCTAAAGACGATGAGTAGAATATGCAGTTCCTCAGCTTCTCCG
This sequence comes from Sabuloglossum arenarium, assembly GCA_022345705.2. NCBI lineage: Eukaryota > Fungi > Ascomycota > Geoglossomycetes > Geoglossales > Geoglossaceae > Sabuloglossum > Sabuloglossum arenarium. The sequence continues at coordinate 39,521 of JAJDMY020000295.1, forward strand.
CGATGGCTCTTCGCTGATGGGTACCGGTATTTCCACCGGCAACAATAGCGTTGGAATACAGTCGGTCAGATTCATCTATAGCCTTCGGGTTTTTTTCTGGACAGGTTGGCCTCTTATGGCCCGGCTTCCCGCACTTGAAGCATAGGTCATTCTTCCTGCGATGAGCCCTTATCGATTCCTTCCCCTCTATCATTGTGTCGATATCCATCTTATCCTCGTGGTCGCTTAGAGGGGTGATCATCCACCTAGTTGGTCTTGGTGACTTGGAGAAACGACTTGATCGGCTTGCTCCTAGCCCGTTCCTTTCATCCTTCTTCTCCTGGATACGTTCGTACCACCAAAGGTCGAGTTAGAGAGCGAGGGAGATCATTCCTTCCAAGTCGGTCAGTAAGCCTACTCTTGCGATCTCGTCCTTTATGCTGTTTTTCAGGCTGATGTAGAAGTGTGATACGAGGGCGTTATTGCCCTAGGACTGCAGCCTAGCTGCAACTGTCTGGAATACCGTCACATAAGTCTGGACGCTGTGGGTCTGCTTCAGTGCCAGGATCTGTCTTTTCGCTGTTGCCACCAAGTTCCCGTCGCAATACATCTTCTCTAGCTATGTCACGAAGAGGCTATAATCCTCTATTCATGGTACTACTGTTGCTCCACCCACTTGTACGCCGTGCCTCGTAGGCGCGAGACTACAAATAGCACTCGTTGTTGGTTGGACTTAAAGGTACGTTCGTTCAATAGGAAGTATAGGTCCAGTTGGCCGACGAAGTCGCTGTACTCGGACCGTTTTCCGCTAAACTCTAGGGGTGACTAGTACCTAAATGGGTTCGCTGTTGATGCAGACGCCAGTAGGTCGTGGGGTAACTCCGGTCATGGCGATGGAGTTACGATTCTCGGTGTCAATGGTATTAAAGTCGAACCTGGCGTGGCTTCAGACTGTCTGTTCATCGCTAATAGCTGTTCCAATATGAGGGTCTGCTGTTCACCTCTTCAGTCCAGCTCCCTCATGCTTGATTCTAACGCCACGTATTGCAGTGTCAGGGCCTCCACCTGTACTTCCAACGCTTCCACCACCCCACTATCTTCTTGATTTCCTCCTTCCATTCGTGAATCTATTCCCTTTCCTTGCTGACAGTTATGGCGGGGTTCGATCGGTCAATTGTCACGGCCGACTTCGGTCGGCGGTTTGGGTGCCGTAGGCATCGGTCGGGGTAATAGACAATGTCATTAGTCGACCGTCACATAGGTAGGCTAGGAATGAGCTAAGAATAGGACAGGGTCATAGACTATAGTTGGCCTAGCTACAACTAAGGTCTATCTGGGTAAAATACAAGTATTGACCGATGAGATTCCTAGCGAGGGCCCAATCGGTCCTATATACGCAGTTGGGGTCTACCAAGACATTGCCCCTGGTAACATTGGCCCCAACAAACATCGGCCTTCGGGGTTGCTTGACCAACTCTAGCCGAGCCCCCTACCGGCTGTGACATAGTATCAGGTCAATGCCTTTTCTCCTCTGTATGGTCAGTCGGCCTGGTCGACCACCTATACCTGTAACAGCCTTAGTACGCTGTGATGCCAATCTTGGCGTGACTCTGGGTTGTCACCCCTTCTCCTCCTGTATGGGCGGTCGGCCTGGCCAACCGCCTACACCTAGAACGGCTTGGCTACCATGACATTAAACACAATACAGTACATATTAGATAGAAAATATCTAAATTTTAATTCAGAGACTGAATTTTAGTACTACCCTTGTAGAAGCTGATTTGGAAATAATATTTACAAGTTATTTATTTTGCTGAGTAGTATTATTATTTGGTTGAGTGGAAATACTGAGAGCTTATGCTATGTGGACTCTATATGTGACAAGCTATTTACGAGGTGCTAGGTTCCTAACGATATATAATATAGATGTGTAGATAAAAGCTTAAGTTCTATTAATGCTAGAATTAATCGTTTACCTCCCTAATAAGAATAGCTCTTTATATTTATATACTGCATGGTAGACTCAGAATGCAGTTATCCATTAGCTAACTATCTTTACTAAAAAGGCAACTTCTACGTGACTCACCATTGTCCTATGTCTTTTTATTGAACTGCAGTATAGGCGTGGATAATACTATGTAAAGTACTACTTTGATAAGAGCAATGTAGTTATCTCGTGAAGTAACTGAGATTATAATTAGTATGTGATATGTAATATTACAGTCTTGCCTATCTAATTGTTAGACTAATATAGCTTGTATTGATTTAAAGGGTTGAACATTATATCCTCTAGTAAGTAAAACTTGTACTTATTTCTAAACTTTGTAGAATTGTAGATTATCATAGCATGTCGATTACTACTATTATTGGACTATCCTACTGTAGATCCAAAATAATTAACTATCAGATACTATGTTATTAGCTGCTACTGTAAAATGACAGTTTAGCTTTCTGTTTTTATCATATTTGATGGCTTTCAGTATTCTCACACCCCAAAATGATGCAGTTACACTCTCCACATTAGTACAGCCACACCCTCTGCCTATTTCTAGTTAAGAATTTAATTAATTATAGCAGCATGATGCAGCACAGCACATCTACAGGTAAATTGCATTGGCTTGTTATATCCATATTACTATATCAAACTTAATATAAAAGTCAACTAAAATATGAAAATTTCCTGTTGGGGGTGGTGCATGGAAGTGTGCAGTGAATGAATTATAGTGGAGTTATGCAGGAGTGCCTCAGCAGGGTCCCTTCCCTTCAGTTGAGAGCCTGCCTAAGCCAGCTGTCACTTAAGTGGGGGTACCCCACTAAGTCCCTAGGGTGACACTTTTCTCACACAAGACTCCACCTGGACAATGTCCTAGGGTAAAAATCAGTAAGGCAGAACTCTATGCTAAGTGCAATTGTAATGCTCAAGCAACATAAATAATTATTTGAGAATGTTGTTGCGTTGTGGCTGTCATCACCCCCACGGGGTGTGGCTCTACCATTTGGAGGGTGTGGCCGCACCATTTTGGGGTGTGGGGATACCGAGAGCCTATTTGATAGGCATCATGACATTTCTGAGTCCAGTACTAATACTATTTAGGCGAGCCCGTGGTATTAGCGTTTTTACCCCGTGGGACTAGTATTTAGACCGGCGGCAATAGTACTGGCCATTCCTGATAGTCAGTACTTAGAAACGTCGATGTGTGGGAGTCTCGTCTAGTAGTTTAGAGTGGCCTATCAAATGAATTTCTCATCAGAGCTACATTGATGTATTCGCCATCGTTCACGGCTCGGGGTATGAAGCGTTGGTTTTTTTAGACCAGTGGTGCAGGAGCGGTGAAAACCCAACTCGTCATCTGAAAACCCAACTCATCATCCGGTAACTAAGCTGGCCATTTACTCGCTAGCTAAATATTAGTCTAATCCGACTCCATCAATTTCACTGGTGAAGATAATGCTTCAACCAGGGTCTGTTTAGGTCTATGATTTACTGCCTCAACATTCCCTTACTAGGTAGAATACGCAAAATCGGGTTTCTTCTGTATAAGACACAACTGAATAGAATTAATTGAACTACATCAATACAAAACGATCGGTTAGCCAGCGACATCAAAAGCATCAACTAAACAATTTCTTTCATCCGAACACGGACTGCTATGTCCCCCGACGCTTCAGGAACTTCTGGAACACAGCACAGGCCATACTCAAGCATTGACTGCAATACATAGGTTGACAGGACTTGGCAGAAAGTTGGGTAGGTCTCGTTTCTCGATAGCTTGAGCCACAGCTGCCGCGGCTACATCCCTAGTGAGGTAAAACTGAAAAGATGATAGAGTAAGAGATAATAGAGGAAGCGAAAGACGCATTTATAACGAACAATAGGAGACGCACATAACTAGGATGTAACGACGATGACCAGCAAGGCTTAATGAATACTTCCCCTAGCCACTTCAGATGATGAAAGAGAGGAAAAGGAAAAACCAGACTTAGTGAGAGGCCGAGAGAGCCATTCACCACCGTATCGCAGTTACCAGAGGATTATAGATAGCTGAGTCCCTATCTGCTGAAAAGAGAGAGAATTTCCCACAACAAATATATCCTCAACAACATCCACAGCCTCCAGAAAACCTTTCAAATCCCCATGGACTCACTCCATACTAGCACGACTCTTCACCGACGCAACACGCCTTCTCTTCCCCGGAATGATCGCCGGAGGTGGACTCCGGTCCACACGATTGCGGCTGCGCCTGCCCAGGACTCGGGACGCCGGGGTCGCGGGGAGAGACGGAGGTGGGAGTTGTTGCGGAGTGGGTGAGGTGGGTGTGGGGATTTGTGTTTGGGTGGGTACAGTGTCTGATGCTGGAGCAGCAGTCGTGGTGATGGTGGGTGCAGTGATGTTGGCTGGATGGTTGACAGGGGTCTGTGGGAGACTTGTCTCATGAGTCACCACCGGCGCAATAGGATTGGTCTTAGTGGTTGTGACGAAAGTTATTGCGCTGGTTCTCTTTGTGCTCCCAGGCGTTTTATCCCCTGCAGCGACCGCAAGAGTAGAGTTTTCCCCTCCAACATCAAATTTTGCCTTCTTTGTTGGCTTTGGAGTCTTGCCTCCAGCCTCAGCCTTAGTTGTTTTCCTAGGTTTCATCCTCTCATATTCCTCGCGAAACGATTCTGGGATCCCATGTACTTTTTCCCAGGAATCGTCCTCGCTGGGCCACCCCGCCCAGTGCACAAGATACTCCGTCTCGGCGCCATCAGACGTCATGCGCTGGTTGCGCAACCGCCCGACGATGTAGAGGGCCTTTTCTTTCTTGCCTCGCGGGCGGAAGTGTTGGAGCTCCACATTTGTGGATTTTCCTTTGCGGAGATGGAATATCCCACTGACGCCGGAAACGGCATTGCCTTCGCGCAAGGGTTCAGGATATACAGGGATTATGCGGTTGATAGGCGTCCATGGATCGCCTTTGGAATCTGGTGGAAAGCGGAGCTTGACGCGATGCTTTAATTTCTCGGGGTTAGTGGCATCTACTTTGACGGAGCCATTTTCGTCAACAGTGGCGGAAGGCAGCTCGATGACAAGAAACGGACCGTCCCAGATATCATCTTCATCCAGCTTTGGCATGGTTGCTGGATCGCCGTCGCGAAGGCGGACCACCCAGTCACCGCGCTCGATGAGTATCGGTGACGGTGCAAAGTGGATGATCGCCGACGGCGGCAGAATCTCAGGATGTCGCACTCTCTTTTTCTTACTACTGCCGTTAAGTGTAAGCTTCCCATCCGGGGTCGTGATGGCCGCCAGTGCTGGAGCGGACGCCTCAGACTCGGAGCTGCTTGCGTGAAGCAGGCGGCTGTACTCAGTCATGATTTGCCTCAACCCGAAGTTAGCGCGTTCGAAGCTATTCAAAGGCCTTGCGACCGATAGATGTGAGCAGACAGTGGGAATACTCACTCGTATTGCCTGCGCGTGGTCGTCATCCTGGAGTTGATGTTGCTCCTGCGAAAGTGGTTGAAGAGATGAGGTTGGATTGTGAAGTTGAGGAGGTTGGGGCAATCTGCCTTTTTGTTCGGTTCGGGTCGGAGTTTTCGCGCACAGCCATCACGTGTGTGTAGGGAGCTAAAGCGTAACCACAAATCTGCCGATAAACCGAGTCACCGCGTTCTTTATCGAAAGGGATTAAACCTTGCGGTATAGTTTTAAGGGCGCATAGAGGGGAAAGAGGGGCGATGGGAGTCACATCTCCAACACCTCGTGACGATGTTGAGTCATTCCAGTCGGCTAACTGGATGTATTTATCCAGCCTCTTTTGACAAGTCCGTGCATCTCGAGGAGAAGGAGAAAGCGAATTGCAGAATGGCTACACGTGAGCTAGAAAACAACGCATATCCGCTTGCTGAGGAGCAATAGGCATTCATTCCGCATTTCCGCAACTACCCCGCAGATGCCGAGACTTGGATGTTGTGGTTGGCTAACGTACATAGCCAAAATTAGATGTATGAGCAACATGATTGATGTATCTAACTTTTTGTCATTCAGTAAAGGCCCAATCCAATAAATTCCCTCAGTAAAGCCCCAGGATCGCATTGGCAGCGTAATCCAACCCGGTGTGTCAACAGTTGCATTTAGCATAGTCTACTTTAATCCAACTATTCTGTCTCGGACCAGTCCAACTCAACAGGGTCTCACATGACGCTCGTTGCTGACAGCCAATAAAAACGTTGAAGAGCTACTATTGGAAACTTGTTCAATTCTATCTGTTGAAATAGATCTTGTCAGAAGCCGTTAACGCGTTTCGTTGAACAGTTCCCTCTCTTGATCTTTAAATTTTTAAGGCTGTATATAGGCTCTAGGTAGGGACACACCCCTTTTCTGCGGGTACACACCCGTTTTGTGTGCGTTCACACCCCGGCGCCCATTTGCGCGTACACACCTCACAAATTGGTGCGTACACACCCCACACCCCACCAAAAAAATACTAGAGGCCAGCCACACATCTAATGTTAATTAAGCGTACCTAGCTGCAGCTACAAGACTGCCTAAACATCATTGCCTAGATGCCTAAAGTTACAATCTGATAGCCGCCTGCCATTTAGCTTTCACAACTCATGCTCTATCGCCCTCCAATAATATTTACCTCTCGCAAAACCCCCTATTGTGAAGGAAAATAGGAAATTCGACACAGGAGGCCAGGCGCTGTCCTCATTGCTGCGGCAAGTAGCTGCTTAACCAACCTTTAGGCTTTCACTGATCTAAGGCTAGCGACTGCACGACTGCCGTTGGGTGTTGCAAGCCTGTAGCATGGGTGAGATATTTTTGTAGAACGCGGGGGGGTGTGTACGCACCAATTCGCGAGGTGTGTACGCGCAAATGGGCGCCGGGGTGTGTACGCACAAAAAATGGGTGTGTACCTACAGAAAAGGGGTGTGTCCCTACCGAGAGCCTGTATATATAGGCAACCGGCCCAAGCTGAGCGGAAGCGACAGTGAAAAGAAAGGAGCCATGTCTAGGCGGCAGGTAATGCCACAGGGCATAATGGTAATGCCACGGGTAAAAAACGGTAATGCCATGGGTTCGCCTAATCTCAGTTAAGTAACTCCCTAATGCCAGTTAAAAGGACCGCCTAAAGCGCATTTAACACAACAGCAAAAAATTACGAAGTCAAATTTTAATTATCTGCGGGGATTTAACGCAAAGGCTGCCAAGTTGGCTTAAGTCTGCCTGCCTCCGCCCCGCTTGTTGCACTATTGCAGCTGCTTAATATTCACCCGCTAAGTCTCTATACTTTAGGCAGTTCTCTTAACTGAAGTTGGGGAGTCGCTTAACTGGAATTAGGCGAACCCGTGGCATGACCATTTTCCACCCGTGGCATTACCGTTTTGACCCGTGGCCTTACCTGCCGCCCATGTCTAACGGACCCAAAAGCCTGTAATCTCGGCATGGCACGAGATAATGGGCTTAGAAGAACAATCCGAGAGTATGCGGGGCGTAATTTCGTAATTGGCACGCGTGGTTAGTGCGTAGCGATCAGTTTTGGGAGTCCTACCGACCTGCTGTTTGCGGTATTCTGGGAACAGCTCGCCGAAACCGGCTGTTGATTGGCGCTGGTTGGTATTGTGGATGGTGCCTGCGCACCGCCCGAGTCGTGGCGATGCTAGCATCGCCATCGGCATCGCTGTTTAGCTGCGGTGTTACCGTTCAGCTGCGGGATCGCCGTCCGGAGGCCCTCAACGGCCCGGAGGATTGAGTATGGTCGGCCGCAACACATAAGCCGGTCGGAACCTCTATGTAGCACTTAGTTAGTTGTCGCTTTCTAATATAAGTCTATTATCTATCTACAACAGTGCCTATCACTTCCAAACATGCTCCAACACCAGCAAATTGCAAACGCACACTCCATATCCTGACATTAAAGATATGCAAAATCCATAGAATATGGTAACAGATCAAATAACACCGAACCATTTGCTTGCATTAAGGAGAGCCAATTAAGTGGTTTGAATACGTCTTGATAAAAGCAATGCACAGCCAGGGTGAACAGAAATTCCCGGGAGAGAGCGAACCGTCTCAAATCATCCGTGTTCACTTAGAATTCAGCGCCTCCTGCTTCAACGCCTCGGTCCAAGCCCTCTCAAGCCTTGAAGCTTCAATATCCCCGACCACGTGCAGAACTCGTGGATCCATACTTCCCGAAGTAGCATATTATGTATGTACCAGTAAAACACGGGATCCGCGCCACACACGGGATCTGCGCCATTTTCCCACCCCCACCCTAATGGCTTTCTCATCAACCTGCCATAGGCAAACACAAGTATTAGCTAGATCTCTTGAGGCCTTAGGAAGGGCTTTCCATGCAAAAGATTTGGCTTACCCTTCGTTTCGCGTTGCGAGTACTCATAATAATAAGGTATAACGGCCAAACCCGACATTTTATAGCAACTCCTCGAAATACAGCCCCGCCACAGGCGCTAGTCAATTGAACTTACTACGGCATTGAGTAAAACTTAACCATGCCGTTGATTTGTAGTTCTGGTGAGTTAGCAATGCTGGAAAGCGTTTTACCACTAAAAACGCCCCCAAAACCACCCCGAAAATAAGAATCTTAAGGTCTAGCTAACATGACACCAAAACAGTATTTGAAGCACAAACTAGAAGGAATTCAAATTCAATTTACAGCGAAAATTAGTAGAATTATTATGTGTCTATTGTGCAGGCAGTAATTGATTGTTTTGCCTTGTTTAAAATGGCCGAGCTGTGGAGTTTGAAGTAGAGGTCAATCGCATGATATAAACCTTGAAAACAATTCTTCTATGCTTAAACTATGAGCCCTATACTTGTTGTTTTGGTACCAATACCGTGAGGAATCCATATAGGCGGGAATGCAAAAGTGGCGCGGATCCCGTGGGTGGCGCGGATCCCGTGTTTTACTGATATGCGAAGTGGCTCCTGTAACGACTCCTCGCTGGATCCCATCTTGCTCATTATGCGCCCGGCGAGTTTCGCGTTGACGTGAATGTCTTGGAAGAGCTGTGTAATGTCTCGGGAGTCTTCGGTCATTATGTTATGGAGAGCTGCGCTAGCTTTCAACAGAGATGAAAGTTGGCGTTCGAGTTCGGAGATTCGGGCTGACTGGCAGTCTTTTCGGATGACCTCGATAATGGGATCCCCGCCGCGCTGATCGGCTTCGGCTTCGATGTTGGCTGATGGCTCTGAGGCTACAGGAGGTTCGTGACGAGTGGGTTGTTGAACGTTGCGGTCGTCCGCTTCTTCCTCATCGACCACGGTGTCGGTACCTGGAGGAACGGGTCCGCCTCCAGGGAGGGGCATCGATTGCTCAGTCTGATTATCTTTTGGCACACCTATCTCACCCTCCTGGAGTTATATTCAACTTCCAATACGAATGGAACTTGAAAGCAGTTACTATAGGCGATGAGCGGCGCTGATGTGGCGAGTACCGAAATTGTGGGCGCCGAAATTGCTGTCCACAGGGATTGAGTTTCGTCCTCGCCATATTATAGAGACGTCTTGGGCAAAACAGTAGGAGTGCTCCCTGGGAACCGAACAATCCCCGGGAACCGAATAATTTTCCAGCACCGTTATAACAAGCACAACACCAATAATGTATGGTAAATCATATAGTACCAGATGAAAGTTTAGAAGGCAAATTTTATTTTTTGAACTTAAAACCAAGCGGTGTGGCTGATATTCAAGTTATCCAGGCTGATTTCACTACTTAGAGCAGGACCACTCATCTCTTAGTCACGTCTATGAACAAAGCATAGCGCTTGGAAAACTGTAGCCATAGAGATGAGTTGAACCTATTTGAGGCAGAAACTGGCCTGAAATTCTCAATCTTGGGATCTTATATACTACAATTGCAGATCGTTACTAAATAGAGGTCAAAATTGGTGCTGAAAATAGCAAACACAAGAAGTACACTTTCCAGCATGCACAAAAGTGATTCAAAATGCTAAGCCAGTAGTAGTAACTATAAAAGTTCAGCCATTGCCAGCAGTAGATCGAGAGAGGTGAGGTAAGAGGTACTTATAGACAACTTACAGGTGGCAGCGAAAACAGGCTATAGACATTCAAATGCCACGCAAAGCCTTGATATTAAGCCTTGAAATTTTTCTTTACCTTGCAAAGTGTCTATATAGTACTACATCGGTGCCAAGACCGCTCGATCTTACGGGTCAGGTGACTTCTTCCCCAACCGGCTCCCCTTGACCTTCTCCAGACCACGATGGACCGTATAAAGAGTCGAAAATCGCATCCCATGCCTTCTTCATCTTTATCCGCATTCTGCAGCTGCTGCAAACAGTACAGACCCATGGCACAGTTCCGTCGCAATCACTTGGGGGTCCCGTACAGGACCTGCCAGCCGTGCCAGGTCATCCGCAAGCCATGAAATCATCTGTAGCATGTCGCTGACCTACGCGTTCAGGAGAAGAGAAGACGTCCGGTCCTAGTAGAGATAGATGGGAATGCTCAGGCATCCAGGCGGATGGAAACAGATGGTCAGTAGCTGCAAAGATGATAACAGACCACATCAACTTCTGACGACATGGATACGGAAGGGGAACGACAATCCGCAATGTAAACGCAGACGACGAAATGATCCCGAACAGCCTGCCGCATTCATGTCTTCGTATGGAAGATTGAAACCCTTGATGTTGGGGCCTATGGATGTAGCTTGCGACTTTTGCGGAGCGTATCACTGGATCGACGAGCGTGCGCCCGGAAGCAGCAACGCAAACCCACGATGGGAATCATGCTGCAAGAAGGGAGACGTAGCGTTGGAGATATTGCAGCCTTCTCCATCTCTGCTTCAGCATCTGCTGGAATCTACGGACCATGATGCGAGATGTTTCCGCAAACACATCTGTCAATACAACGCTGCACTCAAGTTTACATCACTGAAATACACACCGGATACCCGTGCAGGCAATCGTAACGGACCGTGATGTTTTCAGGTGCACAGTGAACTATATCATCAGTAAGGACCGTTGGAGACATCTGAGGGTGAGCAGCCTATTTATGCACAGTTGTATTTCTACGACCCTGCGTATGCAGTACAAACACGCAGGAATCGCAATCCTCAACTGGATGAAAACATATTGCGGCAGTTGACAGATATGCTGCAGACATGCAATCCATTCGTTCACATCTACCGGACTGCGCGTGAGCGTCTGCAGACAGAAACAGAATCTGACGGACATGCAAGAGTGCTGTTGAACCCGCAGATGAGGTTGGTGATGGAGGTTGGTGCTGACAGGCGCAGGTATAACCTGCCCATCAGCAACGAGATTACGATCATCATTCCGGATGAGTAAGCAGAGCCTTGTAGATGGGATATCGTCCTTGCGAACCGGAACAGAACAGGAATAACTCACATCAATCTGAATCACGCAGCGTACATGCCTCTGCACTATGTGCTTCTGTTCCCCAATGACGATCTAGGTTGGCATTGGGGACTGCAGCTGTTGGATACGGACAGAGTCCATACGAACATGCGAATAACGCAGCGTGTATTTTACAGATATCGTTTGCACGTCCGGCAGAATGAAACAGGTATGCTGTTCTGTGGCGGACGTCTATTCCAGCAGTACATCGTGGATGCGTGGGCTGTTTGCGATCAGAACAAGTTGGAATGGCTCCGCGAACATCAGTCAAATATAAGAGCAGATCTGTACAACGGTCTTGCAGACGCGATGCTGCAGGCAGATGTTGACGTGTCCGCATTGGGCCGCAAAGTCATTCTCCCATCCAGCTACACAGGAGGTGACCGTTTCATGCAGCAACTGTTCCAGGACTCCATAGTGATCATAAAACACTTTGGTAAACCTACTCTCTTCATCACCTTCACCGCCAACCCACGCTGGGAGGAGATCACATGTGAATTACGGCATGGGCAGTCCGCTACGGACCATCCGGATATAGTCACGTGTGTATTCAACCTCAAGGTTAGACATCTGCTGAAGGAGTTGAAGACCGGAAATATCTTCGGACGCTTTCAAGGCAATGTATGGACCATTGAGTATCAGAAATGGGGACTGCCACACATGCACCTACTTCTGTTTCTCCATGTGGATGACTGTTTTCTCGATGCAGACCGTATCGATCAAATCGTATGTGTAGAACTTCCTGATCCACAGCTGGACACCACCGGAGAGTTGACGGATATCGTGAAATCTACCATGGCACATGGTCCTTGTAGTATGCAAGCTCTGCATGCACCTTGCATGATCTACAACTTCGACGGACAGCTGTCAACATGCTCCAAGCGATTTCCAAAGCAGTTTCAGCCAGCTACCATCGTGAACGAGGATGGATTTCAACTTTACAGACGTTGCGATGATGGTCGGACATAGACGGTTCTACTTGCAGGTGGTAATGGACGTACATTTACGTTCGACAACCGCTGGATTGTTCCATACAACCCATACCTCACCCGTCTCTTCAAGGCGCATGTAAACATTGAGGTTTGCGCATCTATGCAGTCCATCAAGTACATACACAAATACATATACAAAGGGTCCGACAGGACATCTTTGCAGGTCGCTGCGAACAGCGATGAGATTATTCGACATCTGCAAGGCCGTTATATCGGACCGACAGAAGCTGTATGGCGACTGTTTGAGTTTGCAACCCACGAAGAGT
>JAJDMY020000296.1:0-51737 GCA_022345705.2 Sabuloglossum arenarium
ATAGAAGCGTATTGAGTGTGTAATCGAGAAGCGTAGTGCGAAGCTCTTCTTGAAGCTTTAAGTCGCTCAAATTTTGAATACCGATCCTGTAATGCTGCAGCCGTATGAGGACCTTCTCCTTCCAAGCATGGGAGAACTTTAACAATGCGTCGTCCTGAAATCTCTGAATATGTCTCGAAAACGTCGACTCCGCTTCAACCTTTCTTTGTTCGAAAATGTCCCGGGTTATTTCTGTTTCTAAATCCGAATACGTCTTTGCCACGTTTTCGCAGATCAGGGGCCAGGGTAATTTGGGCTCACAACCTTGAGCCCATTGCTCTTGAGCTAGGTGATGAACCTCGTTTTCTAATTTTTCATGACATTTCTCAACCCAGTCTGAAAGGAACAGATAATCAGGCCTCGGCAAGATCTGCTTGATTTCGGGGCCCTTGTGCAAGTCTTTAACATGGTTCCTAACCAAGTCAAGAAGCAGGATCTGATCTTCGACAACAAGCTTTGCTTTTATGGTCTAATTAAGTTAGTCAACCTTAACGACCCGGGGCAGGAAGCTTCAAGAAACATTCCGACTCCTCGAGACGGTTGGAAGCACTTACGCTCACACAAGCCCATCCCTGACACCCCAGACTGAAATTTGTTGCGTTCGCAAGATCCTCAAAATATGCCTTAGAAATCGCACTTTTAGTTAACAATATGGCGTTTCCCTTCAACTGATGATCAACAAATCGTCCTACGTCCGCGATTTGAGGGTCAAGTTCAGCTAGGGCAACATATCGAAGGGACGGGATTTTTCCGTCTGCCAAATTTTGAAGGAGTTCGTCTCGTTGAGCGAGAAGGTATGCACGTGGGATGAACTCAATTTCCCCACCGCAATTGTGAGAAATGTGACCGTCTACCCCATCAAAATTTGATTGACAGAGACTATTTGTCACGTACTCTAGGAAGTCTTTCGGAGGGTTGCCCTGGAAAGATGAGCCAATGATGGTCTTGGGGCTTTATTTGAGAGAGGTCAGCACTGCCGCTTCACATTCGTTGAAATGCAAAGTAATACCGGTCTGCCGCCTTCATGATGGTTGCAATCTCCTCCTCCAGCCATCTTTTATACCGTTTGTTGTACAACAATTCATCATGTTGTCCCCAAAAAGTAAGCAAATAACCTTGAACGACTTCAGCACCATTTGATGAGAGTGAAGCATTGACTTCTTCCACGAGTTTTCGAAAGACATTTTCCGAGATGTCATTATCCTTGATGAAAGCCGCAGTTATAACAGGCTCTTCATCAGCTTGTGAGAACAAAGCCTTGCAAAGTGCCTGATATCCTATCCTAGGCGCCCGATACAACGGTCAGTTTTTATGCAGTGGCATAATCTGACAAGCAACAATGTGAGAACAGCGGTCGCATGCACCTGATGACGAGCTCGAGGACCGAGTAAATTCGTTGGAAATAAATGAATCAACACGGCGATGCCAGTTGAGATCAAATCGTCGAGAAGAACTGCAATCAAACAAAGCAATAGCAGAAGAAATGAGAAGTGCGTAGAGCAGGTCCTGTGTTTCACAGGTTTGCGATGCTTGATTGCTTAATACAGCTATGCAAAATCATATTTCGATATCTGCGGTGTAACTGATAATGTGCATGGAAGTTCTGATTAATACATATAGCATGGGAGTCTGACGTCTCAACGGGTCATGGTGAAGGCTTGAGGGGTCACTGTATGAAGATTTACCTCGTGATGATGGCCTTATCCTCGGCCAACAGCCATCCAGACTCATCCCATGGTAGCAGCTGTTCGATGGTAGCGTCTTGTAGGTCAAGTTGCTCTGCAATCCCGGACAGCTTGATTTTGGAGGGTACATCGACGCTTCCTGTTCGTTCCCGCAAGATCAGTCATCTGATCCATGCATGTTCAAAGAAAAGTAGTGATTATGCTGTCCAGTACAAGAGAACTCTAAGCAAGCCATTAAGGAGGTCAGCTCGATTTTGAGCTCCGAGGTGGGGATGGCTCTCGGATGAGAGCTCTCAAACCGGTACTCTCGAATGACAATAAGTGTTACTGGGAAGGTGATTGCACAGCACCACCAACTACTGCGTATTGACAACTTACCAGGAACAGGAGGAGGAACAAGACCTATCAATTCAGACACTCTTGACTTAGCGCGGTTCAAACTAACCAAACCCGAGTTGGATCGCGCTGGTTGAAGCGGGGTTCCAATAGACGGCGGAAACGCTGTACAAAGGCGCTTGATATCATCTTCTGTAAACATAGACTGTGTCTCATGTCTCGGCCACATTGTTGTCGCTGGCATAATGACTAAATAGCACAGAGAAGTTGATTGACGACTGATAATAATAACGAGTTGACGTTTCGGACGTGGTTGGTTGTCCCCGCCTTCTGTATACAACAATACTCAGCACCAGTTCACATCCCACTTCGCCCGCACACTGCGTCCACGACTTTTGCAGCGAATTCTGGACTGTAAGCTAGCCTTGAATGCATTGGACCTAGCTGTGTTGCCTGCCTCTATCCGCTCATGTAGGGAGTATCTGTGCTGACTTCAACTGCATTGTAGTACACACAGTCGTTTGTTGCGACGTTCATGAGTTTGCTGGAGAATCACTGTGAACGAGTCGCTATTGCTGGGAGGGCCCGGTCCTGCATGAACTAACTGTTGAGGGGCATATTACTTCACAACGGAGGCTTCGAGTCTAAGCATCCAGTGGTTACAGCCTGGTAACGGCAGGGCATTTGAGGGAAATCAGATTGCATCTCATCAAGATCGTTTGACTGTGACCACGCAGCGACAAAATTCCCAGGAACGATTGAAGGTGGAATAAGAACCCCAGCGTAAGCCCTCACAGGGTAGCTGGTGGCAACTGTGTCACGGTAGACTCCTTCAGCACTGGGAGTTTTGGCAGTCATGTCACAGAACGAAAGGGCGAACGCACGGGCAGAACGCCCCATATTACGCTCATCATCGATGAATGGTGGTTCGTACATACTGGATCACCAGCAATATCGACCGCATCAACACAGCAGTGGCGCCATAGATGATGTACCGGAGACAAATTTGGATGTTTACCAAACGAATGATGGAAATACCGGATCCGTGAATACTTTCAGGGGAATTCCTTATGGCCAGAGCCCTTCGCGCATTAAGGACAGCGGCATTATTCATACCATGTCTCACCGTAGTTGTCAGCCTGGACCTAGTGAACCTGGAAAGCTAGTTGCAACATTATTCTACAATTCACGGAATCCAAGGCATCCACATATCCACCCAGACTCGACGCATACTGTAAATCCAGATCAACTGCCCCCTCAGCCACTGCTATTGGCGGGAGCATCACCAACTACCAATATGGCAAATTACCCCCTTGAACCACCACCACCAGAGCCGGAGCCTCTCGATCATCTCTATGGCCCGTATATCTCCCAGATCTGCCTCGCACATTTCCTTCAAATCCTCAATGACCTCCAAAATCCCTATCAGCGAATCACTTCATCACATAGATGTCTTGATTCCCAAGTCCATCCTCGTGTCATGGAAATCACCTTTTCCCCCCCTCCAAATCCTGATTATATCACTTTTGAAGAGCTTAGGAGACACGAAAGTATATGGCGGTTTGAACGAGAGTGGAATGTTGAGGTCGTGTTACAGAAAGAAGAGATTTGGCGGAAACACAAGAGGCTGGTCGTATTTGACATGGACAGCACACTGATACAACAGGAGGTTATTGATGAGATTGCGAGGGTGGTAGGGGTTGAGAAGGAAGTCTCAGTAGAATTAAGCCTCATCCCAGACGCGCTTGCGTTTCCTTGTCTTAATGGTGCTGACGCGGATGCCTCAGGCAATCACAGCTCGTGCCATGAATGGTGAGCTGGACTTCGGTTCCTCACTCCGTGCGCGGGTCACTCTCCTCAAAGGGGTTCCGGCGGACGTATTTGAAACTCTCAAGTCTGTCATCACAGTTACCCCTGGAGCTCGGGAGCTTTGCAAATCCCTTAAGCGTTTAGGGTATAAGCTTGCAGTGCTTAGCGGAGGATTCGTACCTTTGGCGCAATGGCTAGCCGATGACCTAGGCATCGACTATGTTTTCGCAAATAATGTAAGTTCACTACGATTTGCGCGCTTCTATTTACTGGCAACAGCGATTATCTTATTTGTTGCTGCCAGTGTTCCTGTTATTCTGACATTCTTCTACTCAGCTTCTTGTCAGTGCAGATGGCAAAACACTTGCAGGTGAAACTACTGGTCCGATCGTCGATAAAGAGTACAAGGCCCAACTCTTGGAAGAGATCGCTAAGAAGGAAAATATTCCGTTGAAGCAAGTCCTTTCCGTAGGGGACGGCGCCAATGATCTTCTCATGATGGAGAAGGCGGGGTTAGGGGTTGCATTCAATGCCAAGCCGATAGTGCAGTTAGAGGTATGTTCATATTCATATTCACCACAGCCGTATTTGGATAGGAGGCGCGGATACCGAAGACAATGCTTCTTTAGTTGCTGACAACACTGGCATAAAGGCACCCTCGAGATTGAATTCAGAGAGTCTTGCAGATATTCTATACGTTCTTGGCTTCACGAAAGAGGAGCAGGAAGCTCTGTTAGAGGAATGAGGACTAGACCCCAACGACCAGAAATTAGCACAGAATGGCTCGTTGTAACGAATTCCCTTATAGAATACAACGTGGGGATTTAGATTTCTTCCGTTTTCATTAATAAAAACTCGCCTTTTCCCCTCTGGCGGAATGATGTGGGGATGTGCTTGCTCGGGCGTAGTTAGTGTCGCCCCGTACGGGATCTGCTCGTAATCACGTTGACTTATGGTCAGAGAGGTGAGAGAGATGAGCACAGGCGGGCCTGTTAGTAGATGGCGTTGGCTAGTTCGTATTCGGGGTATTTCATTTCAAGACCGCATACATCAGAAGGTCGCTATGAATCGAGACTCATTATATATCGCTATTTGTGAGAATCTTCAATTCCACGACTAATACTGCTCCGCAGGAGAGAGATAGGCATCTAGAAAATTGTTATTACAGCATATATTGGAAAGACCATGTATATACAGGGCCAGACGATGCCGACTAAACTAAACGACACTCCCTGCCAGGCTTGACCTTAAGCCTTCAACGCCTCCTGAAGCGTATGATCCTGCAGATGCAGAATCGGTGCCCCTAAAATGCCCTCTTCTCATTTGACTTCCCCTTCCTCCACCTCGTCAGACATAGCGAGATCATTCTGTCTTTCAACCACTGCGCTGGTAGTGATAGCAGAATGCTGCGCCAGATGCTTCTCCAGACTCCCGAAAAGATCAATTTCTCCATCCGGGAAATGTATCTCATCATCGGCTGCTGCTGCTTCTTCGGTTGCTCTATTGGCAGATGCAGGAACGACATCCGCTGGCGGCGTCGCTTTATTTTCAGCTTCGACTGGCTCTCCACTTTGAGCTAGAATTGGCAGGTCTTCTTGCCCTACAATAGGAACATGATCATCGGCAAGAGAAGTGACGTCACTATCCGCAGGTGCGGATTCAGGCATGTTATCCTCGCTCTTAGCGAGTGAAAATTGGCCACTTTTCTGACCCGCCGCCAACGGTAGGTCTGGTGAGCTGGAGATACTCCGTTGTATAGGTATGGGGTCAGCAGGGGGCACCTTGACGTCAGGTCGTGGGGGGAGAGGATGGACAAGATGAGGAAATGTTGACTGAGGCAGCGTAGCTGACGACGCTGGAGGTTTTGGAGGGATGTGGTTGACGGATGTGATTGCAGTGTCTGGGGTAGGAGATGGCGTAAGTTCGCCTTCTTCGCGGTCATCATCGTCGCCTTCATCAGCCTCTTCACCCTCGTCATTATCATCATCTTCCTCATCGCCATCCCGAAGGATCGAATCGTCTATCATCTCCGTATCGCCGTCTCCATTTTCAAAAGCCCCTTCTGGCCTGACCCTCGGTGAGGCGTCTTCGCCCGAAGGTGGGCAAACTTCAGTCATAGAGTTATTTGCAATTGTCGGTACGATCTCTCGGGCACCCTCCACACCTTCGGCCCCAGAAATAAATTGCACTTTCTTCTTTCGTCCTCTCCCTGGACCTTTTGTCTTTCTTCTCGGGGGAGGAGGCCTGCGTCGTGGAGGCGTGGGCTGTACCGTCTCCGGGGCCGCGTCAGAGTTCAAAACCCCCACACCATCTACCACTGTACCTTGAATGCCAGCATCAGCCACGGGAACTTCCACGATGACTTCCCCTTCCACCTTCTGTCCATCCGCAATGACAATTTCCTCCACATACGCATTTCCTTCTGTGTCCGTCCTTCGGACCTTGGCCTTCTTCATCGGTCCGCCTCCATTAGTCAGAGCTTTAGCTTCCAAGCCTTTCCTCTTTTTCGCTAAATATTCTGGCTCAGGGCCTTCTAGGTGCCTGGGCACCGCACTCCACCGACTGGTCACGAAACCCCTCTCTTCATCATCATCATCGTCCTCTCCCTCCTTAATAATTGCCTCTTCCTCAGCTGGGGGTGTTTTGTTGATTGTGCCCGCTCTCGCTGCCTGCAAAAGTGCGCGGCTCATCGGCGAAAGCATATGCGCCTCTTTTGGAAGTGGCAATTCCTGCTGGAGGAGGCGGCTTTGGTTGTCTGCCTTAGGGGGCACACCGACCTGTACGGTAGTGCGGCGCCAGTGGCGGACAGGGAGGCCTTCAAAGAAGTCATGGTCGACATATCCTCGTGCGCCTGAGCGACGAGACTGTCCGTTGGGCCGGTACTAAATCCAGGCATGCAGCTTAGAAAAAGAACATATGAAGAGGTATGAGTGGAAGGCTTCTCAGGTTAGGGTTATAAATGCCAAGGGCGAACTTTGCGAGAGTTAATGGGAAGTAGCATACAGGAGCCATCTTTGCTCACAGCAGACGGTCGCTCTGATTGCGTGACGCTACAAAAAGGACAGAGACAGACGGTGGTGGGGGAGAAATAAGGGTCAAGTAACAGGACGCAGTATGCGGAACTCACGAACGATACTCTTGCGGGCATAGTGCGACACCCTAGCACCGCGCCAGCAGAAACTGGATCGGTTCTTCTTTGTCTCCCCTCTTGCCTGCGAACGGGTTATGAACCGCAGGACAGAAGACAAGGAGTAAGTGCGGTGGTGATGGCGACGATCAACCTCGCGCACTGTTCTCGAGAAGAAAAGAATGCTCTCGTAAAAAGGATGGTTTTGTGCAGCTAGAATTGATCGCGTCCAGCACACACGGGCAGATCGCTTGCACGCAGAGCCGCAAACCATCAGGTCACCTGACTGTCAAAGGTCCAATAAGGGACGGATGGAGCAATGGGCAGTGGGCAGTGGGCATTGAGAAATAGCAAGTCTTGGGAAGTAGTATGTACACATATGATACAGTAATACAACGCTCTGTCCCGTACACCTGCCATGCGTGCTTCCACCCCCGCAATGCCTGCAACGCACCTCGTCTGCTCGAGATGTCAGTCCCACCTGTGAGGAGGTTAGCGGCACTCAGCATTGCTGAGAAGACAACTGAAGGCCTTGGAATAAGGTCCGGAGACTCTTCAAGCTCTCAAAGTAGCTATATAAGATGCGGAGACTAGGGAAGAAGCATACCCCGTGTCTTTCTGCCTTACTATGTCCCCTCGATCTCCCAATTGTTTGCCCTAGAAAATACCGGATATTGGCAATGTCCCCACGGTATAGATATCCGTAAATGTAGCGAGAATTGAACATACCGAAGCTTGGCCTTCCACCACCAATCTATCGTGCTGGAAAAATTGACTGATGACCGTTTGCCTCTGTAATTTGGTAAGGCTCAAAGTCAGCAGACTACTCGTCAATCTACAAGGTAATTTCTCTTCTGTATCCCCTAAGTCTATCCTGCAGGCATCTCCCCTCACTTCCGATACTTCCGATGCCTTCTCAGTCTTTCGAAGACAAGGAAAATATTTACCTTCAGCATCTGCAATTCCTTCAAACCCCTCTGCATTAATTCCTGTATTCTCCTCAAATCCTTCTCTTCTCTGTGCTCCCGGAACGCATCTCGCGTTCTCCGTTTGGCGTACTCTCTGAAATTATACGCTGCAAACCGGCTGGATTGGCGGAGCAGAGATCGATACTACACTCCAGGGGAACTCTGTCAGCTACCGGCCTTGATATTTGAGATGCAGTGAGAATATATGCTGTGGCAAATAAAGCGACCAGAGGACATTCCCGCACTCACCAATGACCGGGCTTGAAAGGCGGTATCACGCTTGGGTATTGATGTGATAGACATTGCCCTCTACTTCTGAACGCACACTCTTCCTCTGGTGTTGACGGTAGAATGGCGACTTCTTGACCTTTCGAGATTTGCCAAGCAACAAAAATACTGCAACCTCGTTACCGGGTAAGCCCGAGTGAGCCGGGTGAGCGACGCCGCCCTGCGAGCGAGGTGAGTAAGGTGAGAACGCAAATATGTTTGCAAGGACGCAGCGTAAGGTCATCAGAAAGCAGACCAACTGGATAGTTGCCCCTGTCAAGAGATATACGGACTGCCAAGCCCGGTGTTCGGTGACGGCCAGTGATGTTCTCTCACAACGTCATACAGCACAACTCCCAGGTCCTGTAAGCCTAATGGGATGGGCACTACGAGGCTCTGCTCTGTTGGTGTAGCATCTGCTTAATAAACACACGCCGGATGCAGTCAGGTTGCAGTAAAGATCTGTCGCATCCTTCCAGAGAGAGGTCAGGCTGTTTGTTCGCTGAACAAGCTGTGGTGAGAACAGAGCTCCTGTCCCAACCGGGATTTTCGCATTACTTTACTCCATCTATGATGCCATCTATGATGCTGCGCTGCCCCGCCGTCTGTTTTGCCCTCAAATGCCGCGACAATCACCTTGGTTCCTGGCTACCGGGTATACGGAGTAGAGAGCACGCATAATGGCGTGCTCGCACCTGTTCGGAAGCCCTCAGGCTCTACTCGCACACCAGACATTTTCATTTACTTCTAATCAGTGCAGTTTCTAATATTTCAAGCACCTATTAATCAGCTACTAGCATTACCAAGCCAACCCCTTCTCTTCTTGAGACTGCTCGCTCTCTTGACCTTCGGTTCCTCTCACCTTCACCGTTGCACACGAACATACTGCCTTTCAAGCTCAATTGCATACGAAAACCATATAATTCCAGTGCAGCTATTCCAGGACGTACAATATGGCAAACGAACCTCATGGTGGAGTACTAAAAGACCTCCTTGCTCGGGATGTCCCTCGCCACGAGCAATTGGCGGCAGAGGCGGAGAAGATACCGGCAATCGTGCTGACGGAACGGCAATTGTGCGACCTTGAGCTGATATTGAGCGGAGGCTTCTCACCACTAGAAGGTTTGTTCCACTATTTCTCTGCTGGATGGATGCGTTTGTGTTTGTGTTTGGTGGGGGTTGTTTGCTTCGTTTGCATCTGCCATAGGGATAGGAATGTGTATCCTGAGTAGCAGCTGTTGCTTGTCAGACATATGCTGATGTATACTTTTAGGCTTTATGAGCGAGAAAGACTACAATGGGTACTGTTCTATGGACTTTGCGATCTCGTCGCATATTCGTTCCATTCTGACTGTTTGACAGGGTGATGGCGGATCTGCGTCTGGTCGATGGAAATCTCTTCAGCATACCAATCACTCTTGATGTTTCTCAGGGGCAGATAGACTCTTCGGGGATAAAGCCCGGTGCTCGTATCACCCTCCGTGACTTCAGAGATAATCGTAATTTGGCGATAATTTCAGTGGAGGATGTGTATAAACCCGACAAGTGAGCCCCGTTCTCCCGAAGAGACTTGGAGCCCTCGCTGCGTTCAACTAAAATTTTTTCCATTTTTGCTGATCAATTTTACTCAAACAGGCAAAAAGAAGCAAAGGAAGTTTTTGGCGGAGACGAGGAGCACCCCGCGATTAAGTACCTCTACAACACTGCAAAGGAGTTTTATGTTGGAGGGAAGGTGGAGGCTGTCAATAGGCTAAACCACTACGACTATGTAGAACTGAGATGTATGCATCCACATTAGGGGGTATCAGTCACTGCACCATCTGACAATTTGACAGATACCCCTGCGGAGCTCCGCACACACTTTGACAAGTTGGGATGGTCAAGAGTTGTAGCTTTCCAGACGAGGTAACCTTCGAACCCTGAGGGCAAATACACATCCAGCTAAACATCAAAATAGGAATCCTATGCATCGTGCTCATAGGGAATTGACTGTTCGCGCTGCTCGTGCGCGCCAGGCAAATGTCCTCATACATCCAGTAGTTGGCCTCACGAAACCCGGGGATATTGACCATTTCACCCGTGTTCGAGTCTATCAAGCTTTGCTGCCGCGTTACCCGAATGGTATGGCAGTTCTTGGGCTTCTCCCTCTCGCGATGCGGATGGGGGGACCGAGAGAGGCGATTTGGCACGCCATCATTCGAAAGAATCATGGGGCAACCCACTTCATTGTTGGACGGGACCATGCAGGACCCGGGAAAAACTCACAAGGAGTTGATTTCTACGGTCCGTATGATGCTCAGCATGCTGTGGAGAAGTACAGAGATGTACTGGGAATCGAGGTTGTACCGTTCCAGCAAATGACGTACCTGCCTGATACCGATGAGTATCGTCCCAAGGATGAAGTGTCAGCGGGCATTAAGGCCTTGGACATTAGTGGAACAGGTATGATTTATCCACCGCCAAACGCATGTTTCTATTCCTGCCTATTGCTGAAAAATTCCCACTTTGACTATTGCATAACTCACTGAACTTTATAGAACTCCGCCGTCGTCTCCGTACCGGAGGCGAAATCCCCGAGTGGTTCTCCTATCCCGAAGTTGTTAGCGTCCTCCGCAAATCTCACCCGCCACGCTTTCAGCAAGGTTTCACCGTTTTCCTGACCGGCTACACTAACTCCGGCAAAGACGCCATCGCACGTGCTCTCCAAGTGACACTCAACCAGCAAGGCGGCCGATCGGTCTCACTTCTGCTCGGCGAAACTGTTCGCGCTGAGCTCTCTTCCGAACTGGGATTTTCCCGTGAAGACCGCCATCGTAACATCCAGCGTATCGCATTTGTGGCGACTGAACTCACGCGGGCTGGTGCTGCCGTCATCGCAGCCCCTATTGCCCCTTTTGAGCACAGCAGACAGACCGCTCGCGAAACGATCTCTCAATATGGTAGCTTCTTTCTTGTGCACGTTGCTACGCCTCTCACATATTGCGAGGCCACCGACAAACGTGGGGTGTACGCGAAGGCGCGTCGGGGGGAGATCAATGGGTTTACAGGCGTTGATGACCCGTATGAAAATCCGCCGAAGGCAGACCTGGTGGTTGATTTTGAGCAGCAGAGCGTGAGGAACATCGTACACCAGATAGTGCTGATGTTGGAGAGCGAGGGCTTGTTGGATAGATTCTAGACTTTGGAGATGATCGCTCTTCATACATTTTTCTCAGTTGTGCCCAACATCAAGAATGACTAGACATACGACTTAGACTAGACCCGAATAAGAGCTCATGATATTGTTTCTGATAACGCCTTTTGCAAACTCTTGAAGGAAGAAGCGCATGACGGCGAGCAAAACTACACAAGCGCCATCGTCCAATGATCACTCACACGCCCGCTCACCTCACCTCTCCCGTCTGCATTAAAAAGTACTGCAGCTCACGGCCCAGCACCAGTGAGCAAATAGTCGTATACTGACGGGCTAATATGCACCAGAACGATTAGCCTGCAGCGGGGTACAAGCACTCAGTGAGATATAGAGGCAGCAAAGTTGACGCAGCATTGACAAGATCCACGATCTCACTGAAGTTAGTATCATAAGAAAACAAACGGATCCAGCACGGCCGTGCCTGTTGACATCTACACGCACAATGCCCTGTATTAATAAGGCAACCAAAATTCTACTCCACTCTTACGTCGAATTCACTTCCCCAATCTCTCCCCCCCCCTTTGATTCCCCCCTAACATCTTTGCCTTTGATCCCTTGGCACGTCTCACAGTACTACGCTTCGCACTGACTGCCGTAGTCTTTACACGCATCTGCTTTTTCACTGTCTTAACCTGCGATGATTCTGCGGCCTTGAATGTCTTGACTTTTTTGCGCGGTGAGGAGCGGACGGAAGAGGATATAGAGTCGATTGCGGAGGAGCGAGGCTTGACAGTCTTCATGACTCGTTTAAGGATTGTCTTGTGCTGCAGCCTAGCAGATCGAGTGCCAGAGACGAAAGTGAGTGCAGATACCTTCCTTGTGACTTTGTAAGTCTTTTGAGATTTCTTTCGTTCAGGCAAATGAGCAGAAGAAATGCGCTTTGTAGCATCCCGCACTGCCGTCTTTGGGGCAGTCTTGGCTCGTGCAGAGAGGGACCTCTTTGAAGACTTAGGGGTAGCTAACTTGCGCTTCTTAGGACTTGAGGCAGAAAAGGTGTCTTTTTCATCGCCGAGAAACTGCTTGAGTTTCCTCTTTGCATGATTCATGAGGGGCTTGATGAGCTGCTTTTTCTGCTCCTTGGCAGGAGGTGGTTTTGGCCCAAGGACACCTCGACAGTTGGCCGAAGAGCAGCGGCATTCCTGAACATTCTTGACAGAAAAGGGACTGTGGCAAAGTCAATGGTCGTGATCTAGGGATATAGTAGCATTGGGAAGACCAAATAAATACGCAGTAAGGGATGCCTGAACTTACTCGAAGTTATAATCGTAGCAGAGCTCTTCACCAGTCATGACGCCGTTCTCACCAGCAAAGAGAGCCATGCGTGGCTTCCCCGATACCGTCCACTTGACCATCTTGCAGTTTGGCTCGCATGAGTGATTCACAAATCTCGCAATGGAACCCCTAGTTGCATCAATGATCATGTTCTGATCAAAGACCATGAGGTAAAAACACTATAAACCTTCAAGTAAGTTCATGGCTGTTGGTGCAGATCTATCGGATTGTACCTCATTCTTCCTATACTCCTTCTTCATCCTCCTTTCACACTCCTCCTGCGTTATGATCTCTCCTGCGTACTCGAGAATAATCTGATTTGGCTCAAATGTACGATTGGAACGAATGCCATAACCGCGATCTTCGGTCTTGAAGACTTCGACGCCGATATTATACTTCCCCCCAGCCTTGCATCGATCTTTCAAGTCCCTGAAGCTTCGATTGTTACAACGCTCGGGGCCTACAGCACAGTTGCTTTCGTCACATTCATAGAACATATGCCTGTTCTGGCAGTCCTCATCACAACCATATTCCGGTGTGCAGACACATTTGGACATCTCGTTGATTTTGGTCTTTTTCCAGATCTCTGCCGCTTCTCCAACGAAAATATCTGTAATTTTGGATATTATCAGCCCTTGCCATAGCAAAGATGGGCGGGAAAACCAACAAACATACTCTTTGTGACCTTTTTCCACTCTTCGGGTTTCGGTTGCCGTGTTGGAAGAGGTGAGAATACGTCAAACGGAAGTTTGAAGTCTCGATCATGCTCTAAAAGTTTCTTTCCTGCAAACATTGGCAGTGGTAAGAAAGGCAACTCTTCCTCTGTCTTTCTCCTCGACATGGCCATGGCCCTGTTCTTTCTCTCAGTCCAATTTGGCATGAAACCCGGATCCTGTCCAACATATAATCCATGTGCTAGCCATAACTTCCTCTTTGGTCGTGCTGGGAGTACTTGGTCTGTTCCAGTTAGTGGCGAATCGTTCCTTATAGTTGAAGTATCCGAAAATCTCGTTTTCTTCTTCGGTGGCTCATACGTTTGTTGGACAGTCTCTTTCTCTAATCCCCGTGGATGCAGACTGTCACTGCGGTCTACTCTTAAACGCTCATAAGCATTCTCCGCACCCTTTGATCCCGCCTCCATAAGATCCCGTGTCCGCTTCCCCAACGCGCCAGCCGCTGAGATTGCACTCAACTTGACATCGGCAAACACGCCCTTCGCCTTGGAAACAAATTCAAGGCGCGTCGACCTTCGTCTTTTTGTCGTGTCCGCGCCGTCTGCTGCATCTTTTGTCTCTGCCCGATCACCTCTGGGAGTAGGCGTTGAACATCCTCCTGGTCTGACGCTCCACTCGAGATCCGAGACTTGAATGCTCTCCCCAGGCGATCTGCCGCCCATGTCATTCATCCGCCTACCGGCAACAAGTGTCTCCCCACTAGCCGTCCTACCGCCTGCCTTATCTATACTTTTCCTGTGGGCGGTGCCGGACAAAATGTTCTCATTATAGCTTGCAAGAAGACTCTTGCGCGCGCGTTTGACGCGATTCCTTTGGTCTTCGGCGGCCGCCGCGTTCGCCCCAGCTTCTGCTGCAGCTCTGAAGACATCTTCATTGTTCATGAAGGCTGACATGCTCGAGGCATCAGTATTAGTTGTCGTCGGGGTACTGAAAATGGACAAGGAGGAATCGGAGCGCGCAACAGTAGTCGACGACAGGGATGGTGAACGGGTTGAGGTTGAGGGGAACATTGGAGGTCTTGGTTTTGTAACGAGACGCGCCATGGTGGAAGAGACAATCGGCGGGAGGGTGGAGAGCGGAGGAAGTGGGCAGGAAGTGCAATGCGATGTACTGAACTTTGTACGGCAGCCGCGAACGGGAGAAATAGAAAAGTAAACGGTGATGCAGAACGGGGCAAACTGAAGAATTGCTATGCTGACAAAAGGGATCAGGCCAAAGACTTGACAATAGGCAGGATAGACAATGGGCGGTGCTATTCGCGCATTGTTGGTCTTGCACAGGTGGCAGAAGGGAGCGATTGTCTGAGATGGCGTATATAGCGGACGTGCAGGGAATCAAACCACAACAAACCACGTCAGCCAATCAAACAGCCCTAGAGTAGAACCCCCAACGAGCAAACCAGAACTGGAAGAGGAGTTGCCCAGCTTCAGTCACCTGCGTGCATGGCGCGCAGTAACGGAGTTAATAGTGCATTGTATTAAATGTTGTGTGCCTATGTGCTTCTATGATGTTCATGCGCCTCTCCAAACCTTCCCTGAACGAATTGTGGTATCATCATGCATGGACATCAAAACTGTCCAGGCAATGCAGCCAGACCGCGTGCAATACCAGAATACAAAAGGAAACCGGAAATCAGAGAAAAATGCGGCGCTGATTCTACGCTCTGTTGAAGCAAACTTGAGATATACCCCTGCGGCAAAACGTTGATGCTTCTACACCCCACACACGCTGCACTACCGCCCTGAAACTTTGCGTTCAATTCCTGGCAACATCTCTGTATGGCCCTCATTCAGCCCCCCTCCCTCGGAGCTCGTATCTTTAAGCCCCTCGTTTGTTCCACCTAAAGCTCCCAGCTCCACTCCACCATTCTGCTGCTCCATTGCATTTGGATCGCCTGCCTTTGCTGGGTTTTGGCCAAATCTCTGATCCCCATCCTCATATCGCTTCTTGAAGTGCAAATATGTTGGCGGTCGGGGTCGGCATAACACAACCACCCAATTCTTTATGGCATTCCCCTGAGTGAACGGCCGATGGCGATCCCTCCTCACAAACTTGTGAGAGTTGAGGTACTCCCTTGTCGTCTCCCCCCTCGTCATCAAAAATAAGTGATATCCATAGAGCGCCGTTGGGTATGGAGTCGCAAAAACACCGTAAATCACCATGGCGAAAGGAATGCGTAACTGATTGATAGACTCGCGGAATGTAATGTGTTCTTTGGACCTGTAGAGAAGGACGTGTGCCAAACTCGCACCGCAGAGGAAGAGCCCGATGAGCATGCCCGAAGTCACAAATGTGAAAAAGTAGCGATAATTTCTTCTTCCGACGCAGTTGTTCAACCAAACGCAGTGGTGGTCTTGCGTCTCCACACAATTGTCGCAAATTCTGCAATGGTGACCTCGTGGCGGGCGCCAGATATTGCAAGTTTTGCAATATTTTGTTGGTACTTCCATGGCTGCACGATCTGAGATGGCTGATTTTATCATCGTCCAGTCGTTGGTCGGAGACCCAAGAGTAAGCGGGTCATCAGAATTATCAGGTGGTGGAAGGGGATGTTGGTTCCTCGGGAGTATCTGAGTGATATGTCAACGGTGGTTCGCAACCTATTGTAGGTTGAACTTACACCTGGGTCAGAGACAGAGGCGTGAATAAAAGAAGAAGCACACAATAGCCATAGATAGGCGAATGATATTGGTATTGCTGGCGAGACGTTCTGCCATAACCACGGCGCCCTGGAGAGTTCAATAAGTCGGCGAAACTACGAAAGAAAGCGTAGGCTGTGTACGTACGAAAACCCAAAAAAGAGACCACCCGGTATCACCACCATCAATCCGGTCACAATATTGATGGGTCTGTCCTTTGTATTCTGCCATCTACCACCCAAGCAGAAAACCGTATTCCCTCCATGATATTCATAATTCTTTCCTAGATTACGCTTCGTAGCCTGTTGAATCTCCGAGGGTGGAGGTGACTGGGGTGAAGGCGGTTGAGATGACAACTTCTCACGGCCTTTGTTGTCATCGGCAATTACTGCCGATTCCCTTTTATTTGTAAGAAAGCTTGACCGGAACGACCTTGGCGACTTTTGTGGGGTACCATTGGTGCCCATACCGCTCTTGTAGTTCTTTCCCAGGTCTAGCGTCAGGCCTTGGCTTGCAGAACGGCTCTGTTGCAGTGGCCTCATACTTTCGCTGAGGCTTCGTACTGTCGCATTGCCCGTCGGGCTGGTATTTGCAGTAGCGCGATCCGGGCCTTCCCGCTCTGTGGCTTCTGTACTTCTTGATTGCGGTGGTTGCGGATCGATATCTTGGTGAATTACGAGACTCTGTCGTATCGTATTATTCGAATTCAGACTTTGCCTATTCCCATTGCTCGCACCATCGCTCGTTCCATCCTCGCTCACCGTTGCCTGTCCGGTCACTGGACGCCCACGTTGCGCTTGCAATCTCTGCGAGCTCATAGGCCGGAAGAAGGCATGCGATGTCAGAGATGGGACGTGAGTCCGACTCGCTGCGGTGGGTGGTCTGGCCGACCATGAGCCAGCAGATGCTCCACTACCACCACCAGCTATGCTTGTTCCCCCATTTGACAAGTAACCGCGGCGCGAGGGTGGTGGTTGCGACCACGTTCCTCGATGAGATGACATCCCTGTGGCCGCCGAGGAGGGACGCGTGGGAGTCACCACCAGTTCTCCCACTGAAACTCTTGTGTTTGGGCTTCCAATAGTTTGATTATTTGGACTATCTGATTCATACTCGTTGCCATCCTCAGATGCTATGTCAGTCATTCGCGATGAGACAGCGCTCACAGGTCTGTCGGCAGTCTGTGATTCAGGGTTCAGCGGACTTGGAAAGGAGCATTCGGCCTCTGCTGTAGGCAGAGAGACGCTGATGCTCTCCGGTGGAGGCATGGTAATTCGAGCCTAAAAATTGAACAGGAAACAAGGAGTGTGGAGGGCAGAGACTATCGCGACATAGGGATTGAAGCTATCCAAGACTTTAAAGTCATGGACGACGGTAGAACGACGCGCAATAAGTCTCAGAGGCTTGAGAGAAGACAGGCGGCTTATAAGAGGCAAAGAAAAGAAAGAGTGTATGAGAGCATGATGATTAAAGGGAAAAGCGGGAGAAGTGGAAGAGCGGCAGCTGAAATACAACGTGTACAAGCAAGGGGGAATCGAGATTCTCGCTAGTTCTCTGGCGGTGCTGCAGCAAATTTTTATGATAGTCACGGTATCTATACGTATTGCCTGCACCGAAGTTGGTAAGATACAGATGAATACGAATACCCGCTAAGTAAATCAATGGCTGAACTCATGTAGAGGTCGGATTTCATGTAGTTAGATCAGATAGTGAGGAGAGTCACATGATAATGATTGACCTCCAACGTCACGAGATCGACATCGTTCATTCGCATCAACTCCACAATTGCCCAGCGGAATACACAGAATCACTCGAATATGGCATCGCCAGTAGGTTCAGCTGCAGCCAAAGCAGCCCGCAACATGAATTTCACAAAGGGTGCGAAGAGAGACCCTGAGCTATATGTACGTCGCACCTCGGGCTAGGTTGAGGCACGCTCTGGTTAATCTTCTCTTCGTCCTCTAGGTCCTCCTTGGAGTGATGTCTGCAGCATTTGGGATAGCTGGTTATTACTTTGGTTGGGCGCTTTCAGCTCCTATCTACATTGTCTTTTAAACTGATACCTCCCCCAGGCAGAAAGCCAACATCGCAAAATTCGGAGTCCAAGGTCGCCAAGCCAACAAAGTCGATGCCATGGGAAACGGAGGGTAGCAACAAAGCCAGCGGAGATTTCAAGTACCAGTACCATCCTGGTGGCAACACGAAGAATGCCCCGAAGGATGCACCCAGTGCGTTGCATTCAGTCATCGTACCGAATGTCACTCTACCAAAGGTGAGCCAACGGTCCCCCGAATGCATACGATTCTTCTCCATTTCAAAATTAGTCGGCGTCTTTCATTCGTAAAGGATTATCCTGGAGGAGTTGAATATGGAAAAATGAAGAGATACCGTTCCGGATTGGTTGATTGGCTTGCTAACTACTGATTTTTCCGAGTTCAGGAGCTGCACGACAAATTCAATAAATGGGGTAAAGACGACTACTAAAGTGACCTCATCCTACGAAGACGCTTTGACAGACTTGGGGATTGTGGGGATAGATTATATGGCTGGGGCGGTGGATGCTGGTGTTCAGCTGTAGTATAAAACAGTGTCTACCGTGTATTTATTTCTCGAAGACTTTTCTTCCACAAAGACACCATTGCCTCCCGATATCTTGACTCATAGGATAGTGATTTACCCTGCTTCACGCTTCGACTCAGCCATAGCTTGCTGCAGAACCCTCTTCAGCTCTCGGGTGGAAAACTTATCTAAGGTCGGATAGTTTTGATGACGGGGTGAACCTGCTGAGTCATGCACGAATTACGCAGCTCAATCCAGCCTTCTAAATCCGGTTAGGTCGCTGTCTATTGATATCCACGAAAGAATGGAACGATGGACCGCAACCACCACATCTAAGTTTTCCACACCGAGACTTTACCGGCTTTTCACCGAGACAACTCCCGGAAAGAACGTCGGTAGTATGGCAGCTGGACTGTCTACGATTCAGGCAGGCCTGGTCATGGAGCCTACCTGAAGGCCGTTGACTGCAACATCAATCCACTTATCCATTCTCGCAATTCCTACAGAACAATGGCCCCCGCGACCGCCGCCCCGCAAACCCTCAGAATCCTCATGCTTCATGGGTATGCGCAGTCTGGCCCATTCTTCCGCGCGAAGACCCTCTTCCTCGAAGCCTCTCTGAAAAAAGCTTTCCCACCTACCTCGCACCTAGGCGCACAATATCCAGGCGGCATTGAGCTAGTGTACCCCGATGCGCCGCTTCAGCTCAAGATCTCTGATATTCCCGGCGCCCTATCAGACACAGGCTCTGAGCTGGACGACGAAGAGGATGGACTTGACGCGTGGTCCTGGGGGCGGAACAACGAGTATACGGGCGAGTACGAAGGGGCGGAGATCAGCTTCGATTACATCGCCGAGTTACTGAGAACGCGGGGCCCATTTGTTGGCGTCATTGGGTTCTCACAAGGGGCCACTTTTGCTGCAATGTTGACATCGATGCTTGAGGGCCGCAGACGCATGTCGTCGTTCGCAAAATACCAATCCAGAGGCGGCCTAGAGTTCCCAGAATCGTTCCGCTTCCTCGATCATCCACAGTTCAAGTTCGCAGTATTGTATAGCGGGTTCATGGCATCAGACCCGCGGTATGTGGCGTGCTATAAGCCGAAGATCGAGACGCCTGTGTTGCATTTCCTTGGGAGTCTGGATGGAGTCGTTGATGAGGCAAGGAGTTTAAAATTGGTCAAGGCTTGCGTGAGAGCCGAGGGTCGAGTGGTATACCACCCTGGCGGACATTTTGTTCCCGGAGGGAAGCCCTTTGTTGGAGCGCTAGTAGGATTCCTGAGGGAGGTATTATGGGAGCAGGACGAGGAGATGGAGTGTCACGAGGTCGATTAGATTGTTCCTCTAGATCAAATCTGTGATCTTTCGTAGCGCTTGAGAGATAAGGGGCACATGGGTCTCAAGTTGGTCGGCGTTCTTGGGAATAGAATACCACGGTTGCAACGCTAACGTGGAAAACCCCTGAAAGCTCATAACTCTACGGATTTGTTGGGAAAAGTGAGACCCAGCAAGACTGTACAAACATAATAGCTGCCAATTTTTGGACCTCTTTTTCTCTTTTTCTCCGCTTTCTTTCAAGTGTCATGGATTTGCTACACAGTAAGGGGAACTCCCGATCCAACATTATATACGCTGACAACCATAGTAGGATAGTGTTATTTAGATTTACATGTATTTCGATTAGAGGATAGATACACGGACAGACGCTGTTCGACTAGAAATATTGGTGACACGCCGATTGGAGGATATCCGGTATCGTGTAGTGATCGAGTAAACGGCGCGAAGCGGCACTAGAGCCTGTCTTGCTGCACTCCTTGTCCAACCTCGCCCAGCCGAAAACGATCCATCGCGCATTCGAGAAGAGCGCACACTCCACAGTGTACGGTATGGCCCTCGCCAGTCACTGCACCGGTGACCACGACATCGGAATCAAGATCCTGCTCCGCATGGTCTGGATCAGGGGTACAGTCTTGTGGACCGTGTCTCCCCAGCCCTCCACGCTCCAGCTCCTCTCCCTCCTCAACTTACGTTCTTCAAGATCTGCAAACTGCCAGAGGTGATGTACAGTATTGAGCTCTCCAATCTGCACAAACCATGCTCCGACTCCCTCCATGACTTCACGGCGTGCTTTGAGACCACGGCGCCAGTGGGTTTCCCACTCGAGCAGATTACCAGGGTGCAACGTGTAGGACCGGAGTTCAAAGAGGCCTCCAAGTTTGCGGGGCGATGTGGTAGGCCAGAAGGAAAACTCCTGCATGAGGGAGGACTTCTTTGAGGTGATAAGAGATTTAAGCTTGTTGTCGAATGCGGGGAAATCGCGATGTTGGGAAATGTTGTGCAGCGAAGAGTGGTAGCCGGTGTATCGTTGGTATTCCCATATGTGGACTATCATTGTGTAATCACGTCAGTTCGATGACTATACCACTCTGCATGGCTGAAGTGTGCTTCTTCAAGATAGCTGGTGAACATACCAAATGTATCACAGTCCCCAACCTCAGTCCTCCAACTTCCCACTAGGTTTACCTTATTCTCTTCCATCCCTGCCATTCGTGGGTACCAGTTTCCAACCAATTCCACGTATTCATCCACTTTGTCGGGCTTGACCTCGTGAAAGACGATCGAATGAACATATTTGCCCCTCGCCAGCACCTGCGAGAAGGACAGCTCAATCTCCTTATCCATCTGCTGGCCCTCTTTGGTACCATAAATCAAAGATGAAAATGCGCCTTTCCGTCTCGAGGAGTCTTTATCCGGCGAGCTTGACACTGTATCACTCAAGGGTAGTAAGCATAATGCATATGAAGAAGATACGGGGCCCGCATTGCTCGCATCTGGAGCAGTGGGAGAACCACCTTTAGAAGACAAGGGCTTATGGGAAAAGTTGAAAGCAGCATCTGAAGAGTTCATGTAGAGACTACCTTGCTGACCCCTCTGCCTATTTGCGGCGGCTACCTTTGCCCGAAAGTCTTTGAGCTTGGTGTCGAAGCTTTCAGCACCGTCAGGAGTGATGTCGGCAAGCGAAGGAGATCTTGACTGCGCATTCTGGAAGGACTGTGTTGTCGTAAGGGTGCGGAGGAATGCCGAAGGAGCAGAGAGACGATGGGCGGGGAGCAGACGTCGTGTGAGCATGTTGACGGGGGCAGACAGACAGTGTTCAACGTCCAGTGGTTGGGTGGGTGCACGAGGGGGAGATGGAACGCGACAAGAACGGCGACAGGACAGGCAAGCTTCTTGATGAGTTCTATTGCAATGAATTGCGATTACCTTACGTTGGTGATGATGGTGATGATGGTGATGATGGTGGTGATGTGGTGGTGATGTGGTGGTGATGTGGTGGTGATGGTGGAGAGGAAGGATGTGGTCGGAAGGGAGGGGAGAAGCGACTGGCAATTCCGGGTGGGTGGTGGAGGTGGAGTTCCCAGCAGAGTGGAGGAATGTGGGGGAGCACGGAAACAGGGAGTTTGCGGAAGAACGATGCTGGACGACGGCACTGCACTCGATGCTGGTCCCTGGCAGTGATGGAATGCGGGGAGGTCCCGGCAACTCTTGGCGGGCTGCCCAAGAACGGACTTTTGCACTCCGTGCTCCGTGCCCACAATATCCCCTCCCTTTCATCCGCTCTCGTCCACAATTCATTCTAACGTAAAATACGGAGTACTAATACTGGTGCTGGTGCTGAAACTACGTACTCGAGCTGTGCATATAGCTCTAACAAAACCCATCAAAGCTCAACAATCCCCACGCGCCAACCAGTCAACATGGCAGCTGCTCAACCGCCACTGAGCTACCAGGCATCTGCCACCTCCGTCAATCCCCAGATCTCCTCCACCCTGCCGTCGGAAGTCGTGGCCTGTCTCAAAAATGCCCGTTTCGTACGTCTCCACCCACTCCTCTGCCTATCCCCACCACATTCAAGAAAACAGAACCCCACACCTGTCGCTCTTCCTGCTCGACAACACTAACAGCCTCCAGCTGCATCTCGCTACCTGTGACTCCCTCTGGCCACACGTCTCCCTGATGAACTACACGTACCTTCCATCATCGCCGTACTCGACTCAACCAACCATCGTCATGACCACCAATCCGGCATCTAAGAAGACCCTCAATCTCATCAACAACCCTCGTGTCAGTCTGCTTGTGCATGACTGGGTCTCGCACAGGCCTCCGACGGCAGCAGACCCAAGCGGACACTCCTCATCCACCTCGTCGTCACGGGCTGCCCAGTCATCCCTGGCTTCACTGCTGCTGAATTTGAACACATCCGCACTTTCCAGCATCTCGGCAACCATCAATGGAATGGCACGTCTGGTCGAGCACGGGACTGACGAGGAAGCCTTCTATAAAGCAAGGCATCTGGAGAACAACACTTTTGGCGATCAGGACGAACGGTTCCCCAGCGGCGAAGAGGATGGTGGAAGGGGGTGCTTTATTGAAGGGGAGGAGGTCAGAGTCGTGGTTGTGAAGGTTACAGAAGGAAGGGTTGCAGACTGGAAAGGGGGTGTCAGGGATTGGAGAATGGTGGACCCGGATGAGGAAGATGGAGGTGGGGATCTGGTCCGCGGAATCAACGGGGCATGAGATCTCGGTCGTTGCGGTTGGAAGTTTTGCGGCCAAACGCATGCTGCAGGTAATGAAACCAACCGTGAAGTCCACTCGCTCAGATGACCGGTGTCTCCTATCCGATCATCATATATGCCCATACAGGGAAACCCTCCTGAATTGTATGATACACCTTGATCTCCATAAGGAACGAATCACCGCCGAAACTCCAACCCGCATGCAGCGTAGCAAATTATATAGCAAGGCAAACACCCTTTGCTCCCACCCGGGATTATCATTGCTTATACTTCTGATGGATCTGCCTAATCTGCTCCTCAACATTCACGTTCTGCATCTGCTGCAACCTCGCCGCGTCCTTGCTCTCGGGCTGGCCATCATAACTTAATGCTGCCTTCTTCCGCCTCGCTGCTTCCTCCTCAGAGATCGGCTGGCCTGTCACGCCATCGAAGAGGTCACTCCGCTGACTGGCAAGACGCTTGAGATTGTTCGCAACGTCCAGGGTCGAGAGATTAGTGGTGGAGTAGCGAGAGTCAGCCTTCGCACGCTGTTCTTTCCAACCAGGATCGAGGAGTTCAACTGCAATGGGATAGCAGTCAGCACCCATACAAATCCAAAAAGCCTACAGCAGGGGAAGGGGGGAAGTGGCATACTTCTCATGTGCTCATCTAACTCATTATATGGGATCTGCTGTTTGCAGTTCGGGCACAGTGCCATCTGCACGCCTCGTCTGCTCGCTGCTTGCGCCGCCGCACGAGGCACATAATCGCTTCTTATCTTCATGGGACCTGCGCCGCCCTTTGCTTCCGCATGTGCCTGCTGCGCTCTAGCACGAGCTTCAGCGCGCTCGCGGATGCGAGCATCCTCCTCATCTTCGTTATCCGAGACACCTTGCATCTCGGCGTCTTGGTGTTGTTGGGTTGCCTGGGTGGACTGCTGTTGCTCGGCGGTAGGCTGATAAGGCGGATAGTAGGTGTCCTCGTACGTGGGCATGGCTTCTTCAATCCGCATATTGTGTGGTTGCAGAGACATCATAGCCTTTTGTTCGAGGGAAGCGGATTGAAGGTCTGAAAGAGTTGTGGGAGCCGGAAGATCAGTTTGTTCGTCGGCTTCTGTGAAAAGCACGGTTTCAACGACAACAAAATCATGCCAGTCGATTTGTGCGTAGATTACTTTAAGATAGTATGTCAGTGGGGTCCAAGTATCTTTCAAACCCAAGTCAACACTCACATTTCTCTTGCTCTTCCTCCTCTTCCTTTTTCTGTTTCTGCTCCTCCTGGTACTTGGCCCACTCCGCCCGCTGCTTCGCCCGTTCCAGGACGTGGAATCGGTTATTAACATTCTCCTCCAACTCCTTCATCCTCTCCCTTTCTACCTTTCCACCACCACTGCCCTCCAATCCGCCAGCCCTTAGAAGCTCCGTATATTGATCCACGAGTCGGCTGAAGAATTGGTACAGGCTGTGGTTTGGTCGTAGGAAATCAAACTGAAAGTTTCTGGTCTCGCGTTGGGAAAGGGTGGTCCTAAACTGCTGTCCATTTTTTGCCACAAAAAGCGCGGTCAATCGAACGACATCGAGATCTTGGGCGCTGATATTTGGCATTCGTGCTGAGAAGCGAAATTCCGGTGGCTCGGCCGGACCCTTTGGTCTCTCGAGTTCTGGAGCAGGTGCAACTTCACCAGCGCGTCCCGCTGAAACAGCTGTCCCTCTTCCTGCACGCACTTCACTGAGACGCCAGGTGTAGAAGGCACAGTAGGCATCATTCGCGCTGAGGAATGAGAATTTGGGATTATGCTTCTCTTTTTCTCGGATGCGGTCTATTGTAATATCAGGAATCTGACGAGCAAAACCAGAAAATGAACAGCGACTGACCTTCAAATACTGGGCCGTTTCGTGCAACATAACCGGCAGTCTTTTCAACGATAGCTAGTGTTCATCACGTTAGTCCCGATGAGATTTAGTACAAGTAGCAAGAACGACTTACCTCGTATGTCCTTGGGGGGCAATACAACACCTGCAGGAGGCTTGC
This sequence comes from Sabuloglossum arenarium, assembly GCA_022345705.2. Taxonomy (NCBI): domain Eukaryota; kingdom Fungi; phylum Ascomycota; class Geoglossomycetes; order Geoglossales; family Geoglossaceae; genus Sabuloglossum; species Sabuloglossum arenarium. The sequence continues at coordinate 25,216 of JAJDMY020000296.1, forward strand.
TTATCTCTTCTAGCCCTGGAGGGGCCGGACTGTCACCATTCGTGGCCGTCGGCGCCATCATGAGCGCAGAATTACGGAGGGAGAGTGGTCTGCGTACAAATGAATTTCGACGCTGCACTTGGCACTTTGAGCTGAGCCTCAACCAGGTGCCCCTTACTTATTGTCGCAACAGGTATGTCGTGCAATATCCTGCCCTTCGTTAGCCGAAGCTTGGACAGATCGCCTCTACCTCAATTTTGTATTTCTACTTAGGAATCCAGCACTGATTGTTGGTGTTCTCCATTCACCTTCCCGCTCCAGGCCATTCCACTGGAGTCCAGGATACTTTCACTGCTCTGCAGCTTCTTCTAGTTCTATCTTTTTGTTTGTTTTCGTTCCATTGGGTAGAACAAACACTCCCAGAAGTGGTCCGACCGAGTTTTGTTCCCAGTGGACTGAACTTCTTCAATCGACGAGTTGCCAGTCTGATCAAAGGGAACATCATGGTTCCTAAGGGTGCATCGCGCTCTCATCTGGGCGAGAAAACTCCTAATCAATCAGGGAGATCCCCTTCACGGTCTCCTGCTCCTAGTGCGCGGCGGAAAGTCGCAGCGAGAAAACATACTGACTACGCTTCTGACGGAGTATCAGACAATGATATATTTCTCCTTCCAGGCCATGAGCTCCAAATCATGGGAGTTCTCACACTAATCGCAGCATTGGTGCGATTATTCAGGATCTACCAACCCTCGAGCGTAGTGTTTGACGAAGTGCAGTAAGTTTTTGAAGCTGCTCGGAAATTTCATAACAATGCTAATATATGGTCATGGCAGCTTTGGAGGGTTTGCATCAAAGTACATTAAAGGACGATTTTTTATGGATGTCCACCCCCCACTTGCCAAACTACTCATCACTCTTGCTGGTTGGCTTGCTGGGTTTGACGGGGACTTCGATTTCAAAGACATTGGCAAGGACTACCTAGAGCCTAGAGTCCCATATGTAGCAATGAGGCTACTACCGGCCCTCTGCGGCATCGTCACAGTTCCAACCATGTTCTTGACCTTGAAGGCTGCGGGCTGCAGAACCACCACCGCGGTGTTGGGCGCTGCGCTCATAATATTTGGTATGAACTATCTAAGTACACAATATTATTTATTGTCTAATGCTCGGTTTTAGAGAATGGATTGTTGACACAATCCCGGCTTATACTCCTGGATTCGCCCCTAATCATGGTTACTGCCTTGACTACACTTTCGTGGACCTCCTTTACCAACCAACATGAACAAGGTCCTGGCAAGGCTTTTACTCCCATTTGGTGGTTCTGGTTAGCCGCGACCGGCATATTCCTAGGAGCTACTGTTAGTGTGAAATGGGTCGGGCTTTTCACCATCGCCTGGGTGGGTAGTCTGACTGCTCTCCAATTATGGGTCCTACTTGGAGATACAAGGACTATAACACCGGTAGGTCATTTTGTGCCACACCTACTACATAAAAATTATGCTAACAGCATCTGTCTAGCGCTTATGGTTCAAACACTTATTTGCTCGTATTTTCTGCCTTATCATTATCCCGGTGACTTTCTACATGGGAATGTTCGCCATTCACTTTCTATGCCTCGTTAACCCTGGCGATGGCGATGGCTTCATGTCTTCTGAGTTTCAAGCAACCTTGAACTCGAAAAATATGCAAGACGTACCCGCAGATGTCGCTTTTGGAAGCCGTGTTACGATCCGTCATCAGAATACCCAGGGCGGTTATCTGCACTCGCATCTTCATATGTATCCTGGTGGCAGTAAGCAACAACAGATCACTCTGTACCCGCACAAAGATGAAAATAATGTGTGGCTGCTTGAGAACCAGACTCAGCCTGAAGGTCTGGATGGGCCAATTACCGGGCCTAATGCGTGGGATAACTTCACGCCACCGATATACATCGAGAATGGCGCAGTTCTCAAGTTATTCCATGTTATCACATCCCGACGACTTCACTCTCACGACGTTCGGCCGCCTGTCACTGAGGTGGATTGGCAAAATGAAATTTCCGCATACGGTTATGAAGGTTTTGATGGAGATGCTAACGACTACTTTCGCGTTGACATTATTAAGTCAATGTCTGAGGGTGCAGAATCAAAGAAGCGTCTCAGAACAATCGAGACGAAGTTCAGGCTAATACATGTAATGACTGGATGTGTGCTTTTCTCGCACAAAGTTAAGCTACCGGAATGGGGGTTTGAGCAGCAGGAGGTAACCTGCGCTAAGCAAGGCACTCTTCCAAATAGTGTATGGTACATTGAGAGCAACGAACATCCAAAATTAGGAGCGGATGCCGACAAAGTCAACTATCGGAACCCCGGGTTCTTTGGCAAGTTTTGGGAACTGCAAAAGGTCATGTGGAGGACAAATGCAGGTCTAGTGGAATCTCATGCATGGGACTCGAGGCCAGCTTCGTGGCCGATACTCCGCCGGGGGATCAATTTCTGGGGTAAAGAGCATCGCCAGATCTATCTCATCGGCAATCCCGCTATCTGGTGGTCTTCTACCGCTGCGATCGCCATATATATCGTGTTCAAAGGGTTGGCAATTCTTCGGTGGCAACGCGGTTACAAGGACTACGAAGCAGAATCGTTCAAACGATTTGACTATGAGATTGGAACATCGATCCTGGGCTGGGCCTTTCACTACTTCCCATTCTATCTCATGCAGCGTCAGCTTTTCCTTCACCACTACTTCCCAGCCCTCTACTTCGCTATCATCGCTCTCTCTCAGGTATACGACTTCGTCACCTGGCGTATCACTAGCGTAGGCCTTAAAAATCGGCCTGCGGTCGGCAAGATTGCCGCCGTACTATTCGTGGGCCTCAGCATCGTCGTTTTCTACATCTACTCGCCCTTGGCTTACGGAAACCCATGGACACAGAGCGAGTGTAAGAAGGTGAAGCTGTTCGATACCTGGGACTGGGACTGCAGTACCTTCCACACTGATGTGAGTAGTCTCAACATGCCTTCGTGGCACCCTCCGAGCCGCGGTCGCGGGCTGTAAATAAAAATGGAGACCATGTGTCGCTGATGTCTTCCTACCCGGCTAGCTGGCTCAATATTCAACATCTCCCAACGCAAACGCCGCGCATTCGATACAGACAAGCATTCCTGCCTCTCCTATCGTTCCTGATCCCTATAAAGAAGCCCATGACCCCAAATTCGCGAATCCTCAAGGTCAGGAGCAAAAACCTCTAGCACCAGCTGGCGACGCAAACGTCACCCCAGGGTCGCCGAATCTAGGCCAGCCGATCCACCGCGAGGAACGTGTCGAGTACCGTGATCAAGACGGTAATCTGCTTGACGAAGAAGCTGTCAAAAAGCTGGAAGGCAAAGTATCCTTCAAAACTCGTTATGAGACTCGCACCCGTCTAGTTGATGTTGATGGCAACGAGATCAGTAATGGTGTAAACCTGGAAATACCAGTCGCGCCACCGCATCCAGATGTCGAGGGCAGGAACCCGGAGACTGTGGAGAGTGAGAAGAGAGAAGCTGCCGATACGCCAGCAACGTTGGATGCAAAGGGTGTCCAGGAGAAGGAGGAGGAGGGCAAGCCTAGGCCTGCAAGCGAAGGATTAGAAGCTACAGAAAAGTGACGAGTGTTGTTAAACTTCGGAGGGAACCTTTCTCTGTAGGATAGCGTAGGGCTGAAATAATTACTTTGCGATTTCTTTGCGTTTACGAGTGGGTGGTACGAAGCATGTTTCACGTATTCCAAGGCTAGTGAAAGCAAAAGTAGTCCTAATCAAGCATCTTTTTCCTGTGAATATGGAACGCGTAAGTTCGAAAGAATAGGGCCAGCAGCATCTCCTCTATGACGGGTGTAATAAAAAAATGGTAGATAAAGCACGAGTACTAACCGCTGTGGAATGAAAGAGTTGATAAATATCCCTGCAAAAACCATTAGTAAATTAGGGGGTTCTGTCAACAATCAAACATCTCCCCCTCGCTGTAACGCTACATGTACTAGCAGATGCCAATAAGTTAATGTTCGTGAGAACGGTAAGATATGCAAAGTCCATTAAAGAATCGTTCTAAATGATGCCAGCTAATATACAGCGTCATTCCAGTTTATACTCTCCCGCACTTCGGCAGAGGAAGCCCTTAATGAACCTTAGTTGGCTGAATCCGAGCCATCATCTCCTCCTTCGTGATCAGATGATCGATCCTCTCAAGCAACCCCAATAGGCTCTTCATATTCGCGCTCCATTCGTTCAGCACATCGTCCGCATCCCTCGGCTTCGCGAAGCTCACGATGCCAGCTGGACGGTCGATCTTGGCATATATCGTCTTGGACGTGACCAGCTGGCTCAAGTACTTCTCTGTTTCTTCCTCGTTCAAGTCCAATAGCTGCGTCAGACGCTTCATCTGAACTCGTGTATAATACTTCGCCACCACCCGCACGTTGTGCTCGATCACACGCTTGCGGAGGTCTTCCCAGCGCTGGAATGCTTTGCTATCACCTGATTGATTGGGTTGGGCATCGAAGACATCGGTACTACAGAGATCGGGTCCATATCGTTTGGCGACCATGGGCCAACGCATGAGTTCGTGAACAGTGAAGCGTTTTAGGAGCTCGGCTTCGTCAGGCACTTCTATGATGATACGGGGGTCTTTGTAGATGCGGTGAAGAAGATCGGACTGTTCGTTGTCATAGGGAGCAAGAATAATATAGTAGATTATGCGTTGCAGAGTCTGGTAGATATGGTTAGCCTGGATTGCGCTGAAGACAAGGACTATCTTACTCGACGAAGCATCTCCGGATCCTTCTCCACCACGTCCGTATCCACGACCTGCCGGTAGTGTTTGCAAACGTCAAGGTACTTGTCGTCATGTTTTGCTAGTATGATTTGCTGTTCATAGTATCGCAGTTTCAAGTCTGTAACATCATATTCCTTTTCCTCGGGCTCATCATCCACGCTCTTCTTCTTCTTCTCCTTCTCTTTTCGCTCCTTTTCTTCTTTCGCGAGTTGTTCTGGGGTTTTCTTGGGCTTCCTCGCAAAGAATTTTGTGCCGATTTTTCGGCTGATAATGCCGGCCTGGGTCCAATCGCCGTTTTCTATGCAGTAAGCTACTTGCTCCAAAATAAACTCCGTCTTCTCACGACGATCCATGGAGCCGAATGTCTCCACTTGAAGCTCGCAGATGATGTCTGTTGCTGCCTTCTGATCGCCCTGCTCCCGTTTAATTTGGGCTAAGAGACGGGTGACCCGAGCCCTCTCAACCTCAACGAAGATCTGTGACGCAGAGAATGAGCATCTAACTGTGCCAACGGCAGACAAAGCTCGAGGAATCACCAACCTTCCCTTCCGTAACTGTCCTCAATGTTTCGATGACAGACAGCTTCGTCTCCAAGCTCGGTGTGTCGTCCAAGAAACCCATTACCACCTGAACCATCTTCGTCACTGCCTGCTTGAGCTGCCCATGTTTCTTCGACAACAGTAAGACTTGCTCATTGAGCAGACTCCAGTCGTTAGAATCTTTACATAGCGTGACAATTGCAGTAAGCAGCCGAGAGGTAGAAGCAAGATCAGAACCCTGAATCCAGTCAAATAAGTATACAGACCAACAGACGGAGACTACTAGGATCAAGGAAGCTGACCTGTCTTGTTTGCTTCTCTAATGCATATAGCTTTTCTAAGGCGGCTTGGAGATTGTACTATTCGATGCCCACATGTCAACTGGTAATTCCTGCCAGTAGGGTGTTGTGAGCGGCTACCTTTGCGAGATCTTGCGCCTCCAGGAGTTGTTTGTCTACATCCTTCGAGTAGTCCTTGTCAGGCCTTCGTATCGTTCCGTCAGACATTACAACTGTCTAATACTGAAATTCTTCTCAACTACAAAGTTTGCGAATAGCTTCGTTCCAGAACTGGATGTTGTTGCTTCAGGGTAGTAACTAGCCAAGAAGGGATCTAGGGTATGGTGCACGTGATGAGCTGATACAAAATTCGAGTTACTAATGGCCTAGTACTGTAAAACACTACATCAAAAATATAACCGCGAAAAAAACCTCTTTGGCTCTTAAAAGTTTTCCAGGGTAATTATTGCAGGGCTTTACCATTTGCATCCTTATCTCATAATCATGTAGCGTCCACAGATAAGCTTCATCTGAATTTAAAAACATCATATATTTTCCTCATTTGTAGCGGGAAGCAGTATTTTATTTGATGTCTCAAGATTCTCCATGACCTAACGCAACGCCAGTTCGCTCAATCCAACAACTCAGCCCCCCCCTCCTGGATAACAACGTCACCCGCTCTATTGAGGTCTATATCTTTAACCCTACCTATGACTAAAGTCTCTGGGTTCACGAAATTCGGATCCGTTGCCACGGCATGAAAGTAGTCGAGAATGAGCTCCTGCGTGGTTGAAAGGATGGCTTCTCCGTACACAGACTCTCCAGAGGAATATACAGCGCATCCGTATTGCGGCTCATGGAGGAGTTGTCCCATGGGCAGGTCGCTCAAGGAGTATGCGCTGGCACGCTGGAGTGGAGATTAGCGGTTAGGGGGTGCAAATGGTGAGAAAAAAAGACATACCTTCCTGAGAAAGTGGCGGAAATCATCGTTGAGAAAACTACTCGTCCAGTGCATGGGATTCGCCACAGCAATGGCATTAATGCGACCTTTCCATGCAACCCCTATAGTATGCCATCCCAGTTAGTCTCTTAGCAGTGGAAAAGCCCACTTCAAATCTCATCAGTGAAAGGGGATCTACAGTCTGACTTACAATTTTCATCTAAAAACCTCAAGACATCCATACCCCCATCAGCGCAAATGACATCAAGCCCTGCGCCCTTACCCACGAGTTTCTTGACTACTGTATTGAAGATATATTCAATATGCTGCTCGGGATCCTCATTGCTCGGAATACGGTTCTTCACATCATCGATCCTATATGCCTTACTCACAGCTGACTTTCTCGGCATAGAGTGCCATGTGGCGAAAGTGACGGCTCGTTTCCCTTTGCGGTGCCAGACTAGTTGCCCCATATTCGCTATGATTACGCCAGGTGTATCGGTTTCAGACGCGTGGTAGCTGCGAAGCCGGTTGATAAGATTGATGGCAGAGCCGGCCTTGAAGGGTCAGGTTTATATCCAACGCCAGAGAGAAGGTAATCAGATAGGACAATAGTTACACTAATACTGCTACCGCACGACCCAAGTCTGCGGTAACACCAAATTCCGAGATCATCGTTGGTTGAATTGAAGATGATCAATACACGGCTCTTCTGTAGTTCTCCTGAGACAAGAATTGGGACATGTGGCCGGCTCTCTTCAACACCGAGGGGAAGAAGAACTGTCTTCATTCCAATGTCTGTGAGACGCTGGAGGACAATCTTACGGAGGCAGGCTAAAATTGGACGGCTTAGCATAAATGAATGATAATTGAGAGGCGGGAATGTAACAAACTATTCAGGGCCTCTTTGCGAAGTTCATTGTAGCGCTCATTCTTAGAGACTTTATATTTGAAGTCGTCTTCAGGATTAGCGATAGATCTGACTTGGTCTTTATCGTTTATGAAGTATCTATGAGAATTTGAGTTAGTGGTAGTTGTAATAGATGTAACGTATAATTGAAAAGGTGGACGCCAGTCTCTGCATGAATGGAGGGTAAGAGAGAAATGAAACATACCCTAGCTGCGTGAGATCAGAAGGGAACTCTGGCTCCTTAGGGGGAGAAGTGAGAACACGACGATACATTGTGTTGGCTAGAGCTATTGTTGTTGGTGTGTTGTGAAGAAAGTGCAAAGGCAGTTTGGAAGCTGAAATAAAGTCAACAAGGAGGTGAGCGTGTTGGGTATCAAGAAGATTCCTATGATATGTTGAACGAAATATAGCTTGGTTGAACGATAGTGAATTGAATGCAGCGGAAGCGCGTATAAAATGAGAGAGTTTGCCAGGCGCAAACCTGCACCAGTTTGCCGAGTTCTTTACAAAAATAGTAGGAATTGTAGACGATCTTCACAATTGCCGTGTCGAAATCAAAAGGATGTAGGACCTTGATGTCTCAAAAATTCTATCGTGATATCTACAGATACATTTCTAACGCCATCTAATGTGCTGAGGTTTGCGTGGAAAATGGACAAAGACTTCCGAAGTCGGCTACCGACAGGAAGTCAACATCTCAATCCCCAGAACGTACTACCAGCTCGCCTTTTTCACCCCAGGTAAGTTTCCAGCCAACGCGTTTATCCGGAAGGGATACTATTACGAAACCTTTCCATCAGCGCAGGCTCCGCAATTCGGAATATAAACGTATATCAGATAGCAAGTAGCCTAAGAAATGTGTACGTATGGAGCTACCCGAGAGAGAGATCTGGAATACTCACCCTAGCCATCCCGAAATCTCTGAAAACGCCTCTCCCCTTCCCGCCTTCAATGCACCGGTTCCTGATCTGAGTACCGCGAGTGTAGGCATGCATTTGTGATAGCTGCAGCTGTGCTTGTACGCGCATTCGCTGAGGAAGTGTGGTATTGCGGATCATGTACCGCAGGGCTTGTCTAATCAGCCAATTATGCTGTCAGCAAAGTACTTCGACACCATTCAGACTGGGAGAGGGGCAACAATTTATACCTTTCTGTTTCATATTGCTCATAGACTTTTCGTTTGGTATGATCCCGAACCACCCGCACATTAATAAAACAGCCCAGGTCGAGCTTTTTAGCTCTGAACATAGACATCTTGTGGTTGACGCGAGCTGTTTTGAAAGCGAAGCTTCACCGAAAGACGGATCTGGAGAATTTGACATATCACGTGGCCAGATTGCACCCAATGCTCCTTTGTTGGACTCTGAAATAAGGGCTAGGATACATGATAACTTTTCTCACTAATCCATGTTTACCGTAAAAATGCCATGCAAATCTTTTCGCATTGAGCGTTTCTATTGTTTACTGGTCGTCCCCAACCTAATTTTTGTTCTGGGCGAACCTTCCACTCCAGCATGTGGACAATTATTTCAATTGCTTGATACTATTCACAGCGGTAGGGCATATTTGAAGTCCAAATTGTTATAGAAAACAAATAAGAAACATACTACTTTTTCCAATTGCCCGCTATGACTTCAGAAGGCAACAAGATTTCCCTGGTGGAGGGAATCCGTCAGTCACCACCGATAGATATCAGAGCTCCTTACGATCCAGCCTGGGTCAAAGGAAAAACCTTCGTGATCACCGGAGGTGCCAGCGGATTCGGCGCCGGGTTTTCAAAAAAGTGGGCGAAACACGGTGCCAATGTGATAGTTGGGGACATTAACATCAAGGGAGGCGACGAGTTGGTGCGCAGACTTCGCAAGGAGACAGGAAACCAGAACCTCCATTTCATCCATTGCGACGTTACGGACTGGCAATCTCAGGTCAATTTTTTCAAGGAGGCGATGAAACTCAGTCCCCATGGCGGCATTGATGCTGTGATAGCAAATGCGGGTATTGCAGAGTCCAATATGGATTTCGAGCTGCCTAATGGCCTGGATGCCGCAGAACCTCCAAGACCAAACCTGGCGGTCATCGACATCAACTTGATTGGCCTTCTATATACCACTCACCTTGCCCTGTTCTGGCTCCCTCGAAACCCGAATTCTCAGCCTGTATCACATTCGTCTTCTCCTGCTACCACTGCCAGAGACCGCCATCTGCTTCTCATCGGTTCCGTATCTTCCCTCTGCCCAATTCCAGGTAAGGCTCTTTATGGCGCCTCAAAGCACGGTGTCTGTGGTCTTTTTCGTACGTTGCGGTCTAGTGCCTTCATTCATGGCGTAAGAGTCAACATGTTGTGTCCCTATTTCATCGACACCCCCCTAATCCCAGTGCTCGGCCGTATGTTCCTCGCTGGTGCCGCCACAGGAAAAATCGAGGATGTGGTGGATGCGGGGACACGGTTTGCCGCAGATTCGCGCATTGCCGGGCGTAGTTTGGTCGTTGGGCCTAAGCTGAAGGTTGAGCAGCAAGAGGGTGGTGATTGGGCTCTTGTATCAAAAGGAGGGGAGGATGTGGCGTTGTGGGAGCCATATGCCGATGACTATGAAGAATGCGAGGTCTTCATGCGGAGGATGGTCGGTTTTCTGAATGCGGCAACCCGCATGAGAGGCTGGTTGGGGTGGGTGACCGATATGGTTGGCGCAGTAGGCTATGGGTTGAAGACCTGGCTGAGGATTTGAGGATTGTAGTAGTTGTTTGTGATCCCAGGCTGCGGAAGGTGCTGTGTGAGCTGCAAACTTTTCCTAGCTCCATTGACAAGCTTTCTTTCATTTCAAGATGCTCATTCCAAGGTGGTTGGTTGGTGGCGGTTTGTTGGTCTATTATGTTCTTCAGGAATCGTCACAACAGAAAGGGCCAACCAACTATCCTGTGCGTTTGAATGATTCTTCGGATTCCGAAGGCCAAATCTGAGGGAGAAAGAAAAAGAAAAGCCCAGCCTCCGCACAAGGAGCAAAAAAAGTTCAGGTTTACTTGGGGTAGTCTTTGCTCCCCTTTCGCCCTACATCTTTGCCGATCCGCCGTATGTCGTATTTATTTATTATTCATATTTATTATTTCATATTTATTCATCTGTCCAATATTAGTAAATTGTAGCGGGGGGATATTCTACGAGAAACTCACTTATTTTGATAGCAGTAAGAATCGAACACGGGACGTGCCGGACTTAGCGAAGGCTCCTGTCGACAGGTTTACTGTTCGACTAAGTTACCGGGTTGAAGGTAGGGGCCTTAAGTTGGATTATGTAGTATTCGGGGGGAGAGTCCTGGAGTCCAACCCGATCACAACGCATCCGCCTCCCGAGCCCACACCACAACAACCCGGCCGTGAAGCAATCGGGCCGGTTCTGTTGTTAAGTATGTTGCCTGCCATTGCATAGCTATATACTTCCTTTCCCTTTGCTTCTCGATCTATTTTCCCTATGTAACAACTACATCATGCTCTTCCCTTCTTCACGAAGTCTCCTGTTCGCACCGAGATGACCGCTCTAGCATTCGTAATCGTCGGTTCTTTCGAACCTGTTCGCAGCTCGAACTCCACCCTAGATCCTCAAATATATTTCCTGCTGTGCAATTTGAGACATCTTTCAAAATCCAGATACAACTAGGATTGATCTCCTCAATTACCCCAATGCTACAAAGTCGAAATGTGGAAGTTCAATCAATCTCCATTGTTTACGCCAGAAACAACGCCCTCGCGAGCTTCACACACAAGATTCCGAGCCTCCACTGTTGTTACTCCGCGCAAGGCAGCTATTGTTGCTTGCTGTATTGCCGGATTGATATTCCTCAATTCTATTGTGCTTTCTTTCTACCAATCTCCAGTGAGTCTGCTGCCCCCAGTGGGCCCAATTAACACATACAACCCTAAGGCTACAAGCACAGTATCGCCGGCCGCTCCAGCCCACATCCAAGTTGACCTACAACACAACCGTCCTTCCTAATGCCGCTTTCCAGCCACCAGAACCTCTCCCCTATCGGCTTCCCGATACTACCGACACCTTTGTAACCTACAAATACCGCAACACTTGCAACATCTCTTCTCTGGACTTACACTCAGCTTTCTCTCCGCTATGCTTCGACCGCAGATCGATGCTCACCGCCATGTCCTCAGGAGGCCGCATTGGCGCTGACGCACCATATATGCCAAGGGGATGCGATATGCGCTGGTTCAGCACGGAGGAAGTGTGCGAAATTCTGGGGAGGTTCGAAAAGGTGATTTTTGCGGGAGATAGTATGATGAGGCACGTTATTGGGAGTATCAATGTCCTGGTTAGGAAGAATTTGGGCTATGGAGCTGTGACGGATTGGAATTTCTCACCAGAAGAGAGGTCAGTTGAATCTCTACCTCCGAACTATTCTGGAATTCAAGGGAAACAGCCAAGAGTAGCTCATGATTTTACCCGAAACCTGCAGGAGGGATTGTTTCTGCAATATGCAGTTTGACGTTAAGGCCTGCTCCGTCCAGGGGATCTTCAAGACCGCCGACGTAGTGAAGAACGATCCGAGCAGCGTGGCCTGCAAGCCCAATTCCATCAATGTTATAAGTGAGTTATTCCAGCCCCTTAATCCATCGAAAATTTGGTAAGCGTAGCTAATTGTCATTTTCCCGCAGTCGAGCAAATGAACCGCTTCCCGATTGCCTCGGAGGAGGTCGATCGCTTTAAAGCCCTCATCGGAAAAACCAAACCAGCCAAACCATATGCGTTTGTCTTTGGTCACGGCTTGTGGAACGTTCGTTCGACACTATCCCATCCTTAAATGCTCCTACTAACGCCCACCTCTCTACTAGGATCTCGATCTTCAAGCAACACTAGACTGGCTTGACCAGATCCTCGACATGACGGTTTCCCAGCTGCCATACCTCGGCAGACCCGCAGCTTTCTGGCCTCGTCTCTTCCTGACACCAAATGCGGCAGGCAAGGAGAAGCCTGACGAGTGGATCGTCAGCCAGGGGAACAAGGCATTAATGCTATTCGAGGAGTCAGTAAAAACTGAAGCGCATAGACGAGGGGTGGAGCATTTGGGAACATGGAATATGAGCATTCAGTCTAACAAGTACGATGGCGTGTAAGTGCATCTACGTTTCTCAACATGAGGACTCTGGAGCTAACGAGTTCCCCTTTCTAGGCACGTGGATCTGAAAGGCAACCTCGTGAAGGCTATGATGGTGATGAACTGGCTGAGCTTGCTTGAGGTGGAGAAGCATTGAGGAATGACGTGTTCAAGACTGTGCCCCTTGAATTTTTGCGCAGAAGCTAACACATAGCTCAAAACATTGCAGCGTATAATGTATAATAGTCTCACACGTTTGACGTATCGGGGTATGCTAAAGGCTTTTAAGCTAAAGTGGGTGATGGCAAGTTTCAATTGTGAATTCTATTATCTTCCGTAACCCCGTGGAGTTGAGCAGGCATTTAGATGTCCTACTCCTGAACATTCCCGACCAAACAATACGAACTGTATTCAGCTCAGCAGTTTTCTCGGCTAAAATTTCGTGGTCTTCAATCCCTATATACGACCCCATCACGACCCGTGGCGACCCAAGTAAGCAGTGCCTATAAGTGACTTTACAAGAACTCGCGTTGTCCGCGATCAAACACGGCGCACGTATTATATGCCGACAAGCCAGTGATTAACATTGAAAATCTTCCATAGACGAGGCTCAGATCCTGAGTGAATCTGAATGTCATTGATCAATAGATTCTGTGCTCTGTATAATTGCTTGTCCGCCAGCAGGTCGCAAAGACCTACAGCCTGACCTGGCGAAAGAGCGAGGTGTAAAATCTTATGTGTAGCGTCTTTAGTCGCTGTGGTCCATGGCATCACCCTCGCCCCCACGCTGACCCTCAACTATTTTACCATCCTTTAACTTTCCTCATCGTTTTCTTCCTCGCATTCATCCACACTTTCTACCTCACTTTCTACTCCACTCTCCTCGCTGAGCCCATCTTTAGACTCCGCCGTATTGGCCGCTCTTTGCTCTAGATCCAACTCACCCACTGATTCCCAAGTACGCTTCTGCATCCTCCGGAGGTCCTGTACCAGTGACCATAGCTCGCGGTTTGCTTTCCGGAGGTGGTCCTCTGACCGTTCATCATCAACATCAATATTATGACCGGTAGCGTGATTTTCGGCTTCCGTAAGGCTTGATTTTCCTCGCCCGGACCAAGAAGCTAGCTCAGCAATACCGGCCGAGAGGACTGAAGGAGGAAAGGATGCGCTATTAATACAAGAGCTGAGCATGCTCTGATCGTCGTGTGTTTGTGCCGAACGAGATAATGTGGCACCTACCCGCGGCGTTTCAATCATATTGGGGAACTGGGCAGCGAACATGTAATTTGCTGGCACTGCGCCACTTGCAAGACCAGTGAAAGAAGCAAAAGATGATTCATAGCGGGGTTTTATAACTGAATGGACCTTCAGTTTTGCATTGCCCTCACCATCAATGAATGGAAACCCAATTGGTGGTAAGACAATTAGGTTTGTAACAGGTGCCTGGAGATCTATAATTTCTTTCCAAACACGACCTTTAGCGGCGTCCCACATAATCACCTTCCCACTTTGGTGCCCAGAGAGGACATAATTCCCTTCGTATAAGATACCTAAGCAGAGAGCTGGACCAAGGTCTTGGCCTAGTGAGATCCACCGTTCAGCATTTGACGAGAGGGTGACCGGCGTATTTTGGAGCTGTGGGATGTAAAGAGGGTTTGAGGGCAATAAAGGTCCAGGATGTCCATATTCACTGTCCATGGCACTTTCCTTTTGGTTACTATGTCGCAAACCACTGCTTGAAGATCCTTGAGAGAAGGAGAATGATTTGAATAAGTCAGCACATTGAATAGAGCCGTCTTCAAACCCAGCATAGAACGCTCGGTCGCATGGATCGAGAGCTAAGCTTATAGGAGAGGAGGCGAAGAGGAATGTTCTTAGCGGGGACCCAGACTGGACGTCCCACACTATACAACTCCCATCTTTCGATGCAGAAACGGAAATGTTTCCACGGCCGCTTCCATGACCGAAGCATGCACACGTTATGGCGGCCCGGTGCTGCGTGAAACTCCGGAGGGGCTTAAGGCCAGTAGAATCTGAATTAGAGAAGGAGAGAAGTGAGGGGAGAGACCAGAGGTGAAGATTAGAATCCGCTGATCCGGAGAGAAAGAAATTGGAGGAAGGGTCCACAGTGAGGGTGGTGGTGGCTTGGAGATGTGATTGAGAGGTAGATATCTGCCGGCCAGTGCAGAGCTATAAGTCTGTCAGGTACGAGCTGCATTATGGATAACTAAAGGTGCGGGTCCGGCGGCCATCTCACCTCCCACAAAATAACCCTTCCCCCCTCAGTACCTAATATCAGAACCCCACCGCCCTCAGGTGCAGCTAGAGCTAGGCTATGTATGCGTTCCTGAAGCGGGACTATCGTCTCTCTGTTTCCTCTCTCTCTTGAATAGACATGTATAACAGCTTTCTCGGATTGAGCAGCAAATATGTGTGTATCGCTCGCTGCGAGGCAGTTTGGTAGAGAGGAGTTCTTTTTGAAGGTAGTTTTGATCGCGGGTGATGGATGGAGAGTGTGAATGGCGATACTTGCATCTTTGGACCCCGCAGAGTTCGTATCGGCAGATGACAGCGTCGACGTTATGAAGAGTTCTGAGAGCATTGTTATTCGTATGGCTGGTCGGAACTTGAACTTTGGTGTCTTGAATTGGTTGTGTGATGTAGTCTGTTATGTTTGCATCTGTTTGATCCTTGGCGATCAAGACAGTAGAATTCTTTCCTCTCTTCACCATTCAACTAAACAGAGGACATACGATGCTCCGTAGACGAGTAAGACAGGTCGATATGCAGACGAAGGTGGCTATTGTGCCTTACCGCAATTCCGGTTTTGGCTCAAGCAATTGCACATGGGCAGATTGTGGCCTGGGCATAAAGTTCCATCCAACTGCAGCTAGCTGCTCTTCTCTCAACTGTATCACCAAACAACCACTGACAGAACGCAAGGGATGAGACTCCCACGTCACCCTTGCTTGTCGCCTGCTACGAGCACTCTACTCTGTAATGCACATAAGCGGATCCTTGCTATATCCACCGGCCAGACCAACTATAGGTAGTTGAACACTAAGAACCCAGGGTCCGTGAATACGATGCTTCTGCATGTCCCACTTTTCGAACACCCGTCAGTCTGCGCGGCACAAGATACTTCGGGGGATCAATGAACCAAAAGCTACTGGTTCGGTTCACATCAATATCCTCCTCTCTTCACCGAGGCATTTGCTCCGATTTGGCAAACGGCTCTTCGTTTCACATAGGATGCCGGGATGCAAGGCTTATCAACTTCCTTAAAATATTTCCATACGGGGTTTTCCCAGAAAACTGGCTCTGCTAGGACGGGCGGGGATTTCCATCTCGACGACGCAAGGACTGACGATGATGTGTGCCTCAGCTGTTCCGGTGGCGCTTTACTTGCTCTGTTTCTGTACGACTTGGTTTTGTGCTGAGCGGGGCCAATTCTATATGGCCAAAAATGCCTGCAATGACAGTGACAATCAAACTCTTATGGCTGTGGAAACAAAGGACGATATTGCATTATAAGCGGGGCATTCGTTCCATCTCACCAAAGCCTTTGTGTCTTTCGCTCATGCT
Organism: Sabuloglossum arenarium; assembly: GCA_022345705.2. Classification (NCBI taxonomy): domain Eukaryota; kingdom Fungi; phylum Ascomycota; class Geoglossomycetes; order Geoglossales; family Geoglossaceae; genus Sabuloglossum; species Sabuloglossum arenarium. The sequence goes on from JAJDMY020000296.1 coordinate 41,342, forward strand.
ATCCGATTTCTCTCTTTCATTTCACATATTCACTTATTCTAACCTATGATACTGCTTGATGCTTCATTGGCCTCTAGCTCTATCTTTTTAACGTTTATCGTACAGCATGTCTTCTATTGATAACCCATTCTCTCCTGTCCTGATCCCTCCTTATGAAGGCACATTTCCGATAAACATTGGAGCAAACAGTCAGGTTGCAGAAGCAAGGCGGCTCTCGTTACCACAATTGCCTACTGTTCTCGAAGACCGGCCTGCCCTATCTAACAAATCTTTCTGGTCTCGGTTGAGGTCATCCCGTCAGGTCAAACCCACTCGCTCTTCCATTTTTCTTGGTAATCGCCCAAAGGGGGGCGTTTTCGACCTGGATAAATTCGAGCCACCTCGGAAAGGTCCAAGTCCACCCCCTCAATCAGTAAGCAGGATGGTTGAGCCATTTCTGTTGATTCTACCAAACAAGCGACTCACTATGGGAGGCATCAAAAGTTCGAGGCATACCGTGCCTTTGCCGCTGGCGTCTAACGAATGCGTTGATGATTCTACACAAAGCCACAATGTACTCGTCACTACGAAGAAGGATTTCCGATACGCAATTCTAGGGGATCTGTGCAACTCGCCCACACCCGTTGCATTCTTGGACATGGGGATGTTTCCATCAGAGAATAAGAGCCTTCAGACTCTATATCCCCAAAAACCGGACGAGCATCCGGTTCCCGATTGCACGGACTGTCCTTGCTCGCCGCGAGGTTCGCCTTGCGAGGAGATTTGTATATTTGAAGACTACGTGGATACTCGGGAAGAGTCACCCATCCCTGATTCAACATATCCACGAGATCCATTTGTTGGTGGTTTTTCGTGTGGACAGTTCTCATGCTTATCCGAACTTGAAATTGACACGTTTACCACGCCCGCCCGAGTAGAAACCTCCCCCTTTGACGCGGATGGTAACTGGCTTACTGCCCAGACTGATTGCGACTCGTGGCTGGACGATTCGTCCAGCTGCGAGGAGCAGGAATGGGGGATCTCTCGAGCAAGGATTGAGCGGCAAGCGCTACCGAGAGTCTTCAGCTGGGTGAGCAATAGTAGTGATTCAAGCTGTGGAGGAATAGAAGATCCTCTCGTAAGTGATTGCTGTCTGAGTATAATTTCCACCGAAACTATTCTAAACTATACCTGAATTAGGAATATGCTACTGCATTGGCACCCTCAAGGCCGAAGTTAGTTGATATATCTTCCCGCCCGTCCTCTAACCAAGATATATCGTCATTGACTCCAAAGCCACCAGCGTGGGCGCCTCAGGCGCACCAAAATTGCAGGCCGTTGAGTCCTCCCACAACTCCAGTAAATGCACAGCCTCTGGGAAATGGCAACGGGAGGACAACCACATGGAATATTTCAACACAGACTGGTCGTCTTACTGGTCCGCAATTCTCAGGGAATCTGACGCCATCAACAACCCCTGAGAAAGTCAGTAGAACTCTCTCAATCACGAGCAAAGAGGTGCCTAAGATCGTCAGCATGTTAGAAGACTCTGTTAAAATGTTTCCATTGACGATGCTACAGCCTGACACTCCGCCAATCTCTCTCATCTGTCAAATAGTGTCACCATCTCCGCCGACAACAGCAGTGACACGACCACAAGAGCCACCTCCAGTAACACCACCGCTTCAACGTCGGTCAGGCCTACCTTCACGATCTACTTCGTCTTCGCCTTCTTTATCCCCTCGCCGCCCACCCACATTCAAAAATCTTATTCACCAACATACAGTCATTAATAATACAACGGCTGGCATTTCGATTTTCCGCCACATCTTCCCCAGCAACCCCGACTCAACAGACTTCCTGCACGCAGCGCTTTATGCGCACATCCTCGCTCTCAACTTCCTCAACGACCTCACCTCACCTTCCGAATATTCGCCTACCCAATTCCCACCGAAAGCTCTTTCAACTCTTGGTGCCATAGAGTTGGTTGAAGGCCAGGGACAGTTGTATGACCGCATTTCCAAAGTCAACACTGCCTTGAGAGACTGTGTGGGTAGGCTGTTGGAGGCGTGCTGCGGAGGGAATAAGGGGGACGACACGCTGCTGAAGGCCTTAGGAGAGATTGTAAGGCTGGTTGAGAGTAGGAGTTGCGATAGAGAGCTCCTCTAGGGCATCTGATAGGGTAGTGTGCTTATGTACTTCGATACTGTACAGATATTACATTTCTTGATGTACCACTAGCGCTTCAATTTCTTCTGGTAAATGTTTTCTGCGACTCTATTTTGCGGCACTATACGATTCGCGAACATCTGGAACGGAAGTGAGACGTGTGGACTTAACTGCTGTTTATTTACAAAGCTAGCAAGGAAGGTTGTTCATGATGTTCATATCGTTAACTCCCCTAATTTGGATTTGCGCAGCACTCTCATAACTATTTAACTTGATAGACTACCCCTATTAATAAATAGGCATCATATTCCTAACAACATTACGCTGTCCTTTGCGAGAAAGTGCTCTAGAACTACTAGATGGTAGACTAGATCTGCTACTCTTAATCACTAAGAAGTCCAAAGCTCGTCAGCTAGTAAGAGTGAGCATATAGTAGTATCTCTTCCACTCGCAATGCAGAAAAATAAGACGAACGCCGCCAACGTCACTTACATGTACTACGTACATATATACATACTTATTTTGAATCGCCAACGAAAGTCATCGATCAAAGATCCAAGCAAGCAAAGAAGTTCCTGAGGAGCTGGTCACGTTCTCATCCAGTAATTTCCTAGCCCTCTTACTTCGCTCCTCCACTAATTCCGCCTCTCTCTCCCACTTCACTACACTCTTCTCTTCACCCCTTCCAGCAAACCACAGGCCCCACCTCTGACTTTCAAGATTCTCTTCCCCTTTGCCACCCTCTTCTTTGACCATCTGCTTAACCATCTTCTGCCAGTTTTCCAGTCCCACCTCCAAACATTCACGGCACCGTCCGGCACCCTCCATACCGGCAACATCTTCAAAGGTCGTCTCCGCCAGGTCTACAGCATCTCGCGTCCAGCTCAACCCTAAATTTTTCTGAGAGGAAGCAAATAGCACTTCACCAATATAGGTCATGACACCGGCTTCTTCGCAAATCTCGGCCGGTGTACGAAGGGGGGTGTCTTCACCACTTGGCGGAGGCGGAGGGTAGGGCCTTTCCGCAAAGATGTAGTAGAAGAAGCTAAGGAGCTGGGCTGGAATAGATTCTGACTCTTGGCCCCTCCTTGTAGGACTGGCGGCAGAAAGAGGAGCATCGGGAAGCGAGCGGCGAGCACGGAGGACTGAGAGAAAGACAGGGAGAGCAGCATTTAAATTCTTATTGCGGGCGTAATGGACGGCCAAGGAGGTTGTGGCGAGAAGGAGGTTCTCTGAGATATGTGTAGGGTGCCCGCTGATGATGCCAGTAGACTTATCAACGTCGATAGTAGCATCTGGATGCGTCGAGACCGCGATATCAAGACCCCACTTGTAGACTTCTTCCGCAGATTCTGGTAAATTTCTGAAGTCCAGCCAGTCCGCGTACGCGAGGGCGGACATAAGCCGTTCTTTGGCTGAGAAGCCGTTCGTCGTTAGGATTTTTAGGTACAGTGACTCGGGAGAATCATAAAATGGCGAACAATTCTCTTGCAACGGAGGCGAATGGTTGCCTGGAGGTACGGGTCTGGGATTTGGATTATCGGGTCCAATCACCAGATCTCCGGGGAAGCATATGCCGCGAGTTTTGTCTAGTACCCATCCTTCAAGTTGCTCCGCAGCCCTCGCAGCGCCCATCAGCGCCTCATAGTACCCCCGGCGCCAGGACTCTGGTTTGTGAGTGATATCTGCTCCTGTCTTACCAACACCCAAAACAAGAATTCCACCCTCATTCTGCTCAAAGATCCCCTTTCCATCTTTATCAGGGTTTTCCAGCCGCTCGAGTAGCCTCTGATAAATGCCCCCACTGGCAACAAAGTCCGCAAGTTCTGAGTCTTTAGTGATGGGCTCCTCATTCAGTTTTGCGTTACGGTAGTGCAACCGGCTGAGCATCGTCCACTCGTGTGGTGTTGGGTATTTGCCGTCTAGATACAAACTCTGCATGCCAAGGGCCATGAGAAAGAAGAGGATGAGAGCGGTGTAACTATACGCCGTGTATTTCCCTGCTAACCATAACTGCTCCTTAAGATACTGCTTCCGTTCCGTGGTTAACAGACGCGAGATTTGCCATTGCCCTCCACGCTGTCGAAGATTTCTGTGAGCAGAGCCTGAAAGGAAAGGCAGTTGCGGTCGAGGTGACGCGGGAGTTACTAGAAGGAGCAGGGAATTTTGTGAAAATGGTCGAAGATCCGGAGACTTAGAGCGAGCATTAGGAGGCCTAAATGGGCGAAGCAGAGGACATATCCGATAAAGAGGCGATAATCGAGGAGTCCGCATCGTACTCGTAGTAAAGTTAGTACGGAGAAGAACTTCGATGTGTATTCGGTTCGTAGGGCCTGGTACGAAATCAAACGACAACATCAACTGCAAAGTTGAGCCAACTAATACAACCATGTCTGGAATGAATTCCTCAGGAAGTATGCTCATAATTAATAATGAGATTGATCAGTCTCATAATTCAGAGCATCTTAACCAACTCTTGGAGCACTACCTTGCTCTGTTGGATCAGTATCAGTCCCTCCAGACCAAACTAGTCAAATTATTATCTTCTGTATGTTCATTCGAACCCCAGCAGGCAAATACATATTATCATACCTAACATGCCGTGAGGTCAGGGTTATATGTCTCTCGCCAAAGCAAACTTCTTGTCGTCAGAAAGGGTCAGATACGGGCAGGATTTCTACGATGAGCGCATGCAGGCTACAAAGATACTGCACGTCTACCTCCTGAGATTCGGAATTCTGGCGAGCTGAATACTGACAGAAACCAGAAGTATCACATATCCATCCCAAAATGATGGCCTCGTCCCATCATTTGAATTGGCCAAAACAAGCTCAGACGCCTCTAAGGTTCTCTCCTCTGAATTGAGAACCAACCCACCGCTGGATAATACGTCTTCGCCCCCAACAGCAAAGCAAGCCTCAGGTGATCCTCTAAATTGGTTTGGCATTTTAGTTCCTCCAGCATTACGGACCACACAAAAAGAGTTCACAGACGCCATCGTTGATATAGTGCCGAAACTTGTAGAGGTCATTGCTGAGATGGGTTTGTATGAGAAGAAGATTGAAGAGGCGAGGAAAGGTGGTTTGGCGAGTGATGCCACAAGAGAATCACGATGATGGAATGGCTTTGACCACTCAATTCACAGTAAATCCAATATATTAAGAGTAGATCCATTTACTCACTAAAACCGGTAAATGTGATCTCATCAGTTGCCAAACCTCGAAGAACAGAATCGAAGGATGCTAGACGGGGATCTATCATTCTGCAAAACCGTCCGCGGAGTCAGTAAGGCTTTCTGGCTGGTTAGGAATCACCCTTTGGACCTCTGTAGAATATTGTAAAAGTACATAGGGGGATTGGCTAGGGGCTTTTCCAAGCCCAAAACAAGTTCAAACTTTAAATATTTTTACAACGAGTTTCTCTTAACATTTTTTATGTCACAAGCCAGCCGATTGCTTCCCTAACTCCATTTTATCTGTCCATTCTCTGGTTGTAAGGACAGTAAGCTCTCCGATCGCTACTTCACGGCCTTTTCCACCTAAAGGGGAACAAAAGATAACCCAGCACTTCAGTGATCTTTCCTCGTAGACTTGGCATTCGGGTTTCGTGGATCGTTCTTGAAATCTTCGGCTGGAACAAAAATATCGCGACTCAGCTACAGTTCCTATCCAGAGCAAATCCCATGGCAGTAACGAAGTATCGGAAATGACCAGAGGGTAGCTTACTGTTTGCGAGCACACCTGCGAAGGAGTTAATGCCGTACATTATCACAATGCCTGTAAATGTGTCAGTAATTCATTGTCCTCATATTGTTGAATGGGATGATCCGGCGGCTAAAAACCCGCGAAACAACTCAAATTGGCCAGAGAAGAGGGATTGAAAGTGTATCTTCGTACCAGCAGCGTAAAAAGGAGCCATTGGCTTAGCTATATCACCATTCTTAATGTCAGCGCTGCAAGAACTTTCTGAATCCCCGAAGAATTGACCAGGATAGACTTACCAATAGGAGTCGGGAACTTTTTCATGCCGAAGAACGTCATGTCTGTGGTAGAGTGAGGAGTGCGACAGAGGGTGAATTTTGATTGAGGTGTAGATTTGCTGTTCCTTCGTCGTTGATGAGGCTACTCGGAAACGTTCGGTCGTCTATGAAGGTCGATAAAAATCTGATGCCGCTTTTACGAACTGCTTATGTAAGAGAGGACCATAGAGTAGGTTTGCGCGAACCAACGACAACAACAATAGTTGCTCCGTAACAACAATAGCACTAGATCAATTAGCAACAATGAACTCATCACTGGCGGGCTGTGTTGCGTCTCTCAAATCTTCTATGTCTCTTCTCGACTCCAGCATCAACATTCTCGATTCTGGCGTCCACGACTTTCCGCGCCTAGGAAAGGTCTTGCAAACAACGCGTGTATGGTCTCATCAACTCTACCTCCTGCTTACACTGAGAACTTCATTTATTGACGATTTTATGGAATAGCACTTCGAGCTCGTAGCAGAATCCTCGCTTCTTGCCGCACAGAAATCATTGCAAGATGAGATCAGACCCGAAGTGGAACACCTGTTGCGACGGGTGGACGCGTATCTCAGTAAACTGGAGCGAAGAGAGCAGAGCTTGATCGCTAAATGCGAGCTGCAAGAAGGAAGGTTGTCACAGCATGGCAGAACGACATTACCGGTTAGACAATCGAGGGGGACGAATGAAAAGGGCAGGCGAACGACATTGTTTTCGGGGAGTAATGTAGAACGGCTGAGGGCGCTGAGGCAGAAGAAAGAGAGGCTGGGATATGCGGTCGATAGGTTGAACTTACAAGCGCAGCAGAAGGTTAGTCGATATGGCTGGAGCGATGCTGTTGTGCGGTTGGGAACATACTGATTTCCTGAAATAGGAGAGACAATTGAGGATGAGTATGGCAGCACAGTGAAAACTTTAGAAGAGAAATGGAACTGTTGTGCTAGGGCAAGGCTGGCGTTGAATACGAACCAAACAAGCGGACACGTCGGGTTATAGTGGCTATGCTAGCAGGAATCAACATTCGACTATTCCCGCGTATATTTACAGTATCCGCAAACGTTCAGTCATCTTGACCCATAACAATATCTAACGCCTTTCTCGACAAGCTTACACTATGTTCCAACGCTGTCAGCTTCGCCATTAAAGCGATAAGACTGGGATCTGCGCTCTCAACCCGGATCTTCTCCTTGACCCGCACACCTTCGCCCCTGTAATTGAATACCTCGTTCGCTTCGTCGTGTTCAGGTTTCTTAGCGGCTCCGATCGCTACGGCGAGACGCTGAAAGCCGAAGCCGGAAAGGGTGTCGGGATTGTTAACGGGCTCGAGGGTCCGGAGCTCGACACGCAAGGAGGCCTCATAGATTGAAATGTCAAAGGACAGATGCTCAGGAAGGGGGGGATCGAATATCTTCAGCCTGTCAGACTCTTACTGTATACTTCTATCAGTGTGTTTGGAGAGTTGCGCATATACCCTTGCATCCACCGGATTATGTGGAAATTGCTTGTTCTTATCGGTCCATTTCAGTGCTTGTCGCGCATCCTGCATGTTATCGAACAGTAGCCTCAGTTGTCCAGAAATGAAGTTTGCATCTTTGGCATCACCGGACCATGTAGAGACATCCACCACATCTAATGACTGATTGACAAGGTTTCGCACCTCAGCCAGTTGGTCAAGTACCAGGCATCGCTCGGAGAGGTCTGTTGCGAGCGCGAGCCTGTAGCATGAGAAGCCCTTGGTCGGTGCTAGACCGTACATCTTCACTTGTACGTCCTGTAAGTGGAGGAGGTTGGTATCAGGCCTTCGATTCACATAGCAGAGCATTGATAAATTGGAAAATCATCATGCAACCTACACCAGCAACGATGCGCGTCCCCACTCTAGTAATCGTCCCTTTCAAGCTCTCCGAGCGGTGTGATGAGAGGACCAGCTTACAGCCCGGTTCATTGGGCTCGAGTAGGGCAACGCATTCCTCGAGACCTGATCGTAGCGAGGCGAGGGTCTCTTGCATGCATACGAGAAGCCATTCTAGCTCTCGTGACTGGTAGGCTAGTTGTTAGATACACGACTGGACGCTTGACCGAGGCATGTACCAAGTGGAGTGCTTACTATTGAAGCGTTTTCTTCATGAATAAGTCGATCCGCAGGGAGTGGAGGATACACAGCTGTTGACATTATTAGGGTTGGGGTTGTGATGACTGGGGAAGCTCTCACGGGTCGTCGAATGCTCGGGGCTTGGTGCATTGTCGGTCCGAGATTTTTCTAGCTTCCGTGCTTCTGCACTTCAACTCGAAACAATAGCAGTAACCAGACGGTTTTCTGTGCAACAATACGGCGAACACAGCATGGCCGGACCGCCCAAGGCCAATACCAATGTCAATGCCAAACCAGCTAAGCTACGGCGGCTTCCAAAACGTGAGTTTGTCTTCTATTCCCGTTTCCAGAAAGCAGACTGAGGTCAACCCAGATGCGCGGATCCAAAAGCGCCCACTCCTCCATCCACCAATTCCCTCACCGCACGCCAATAAAGACGTCCAGAAAGTCGTCTACATCTCTTCCAACACACCCTTCATCTCCGCCGTGAAGCGTATCCGAAAACTCCTCGACGCCATCGACAAGCGCGACCTGGGTAAAGTCGATCTCCTAGGCAAAGGCAAAGATAAAGTTAAGATTGCGCAGGTTGGCAAGAAGGGAAAGGGAGATCCTGAGGAAGTCTGCTTGAAAGCTACAGCGAAGGCGATTGAGAAAGCATTGAATTTGGCATCGTTCTTTCAAGGACAGGAAGATTGCAGAGTCCGGATAAGGACGGGGAGTGTGGGGGTAGTGGATGATATTATCGAGGGTGAAAAGCCGACAATACGAAATGGAAGCTCGGAGGTGGCGGATACAGCACAGGGAACTTCTTTAAAACGCAAGAGGTCAGAGCTCAATGGCAAGGGAGATCAAAATGTTGAGGCTAACGCCACTGGGGATGATCTGACGACGAGAGAACCAGCAGGCGAGATGGAGCTTGATAATTCTGAGTTCGAGAGCGAAGAACTTCCGGAAACGCAGGTTCGGAAGACAAGCATGGTAGAAGTCCTCATCAGTCTTCGGTGAAACTTGTCCACCGGTGTCGACCAATACACGCATACATACATACCTCACGTCGCCATCGTCAGGGCCTGCCTGATGTCATATCTACGGAGCTGAAACGTCTGTATTCCACGAATGAAGTCATCATTCTGTGGCTTCTGTGGTTCTATGTTTGTTATTAGCTCAGGGCCATCGACCTTTGAACCGTCCACCAATCTATATACTGTTACCTACGGTGCACACTACGGTAATCAGAGACGCTGCTTTGAGGGCGATCGGCTCGATGGCCTCCGCAAGAGCACGTTTGGCGTCAGGACTCCTGATGACATCGATCACAGCAAACTATTTAGGCTAGCCACGAATTACTTTGACAGACTTGCTTTTGTTCACGTTTGTCTGGCAGGATCGCCCTTCGGTCGCGTCAGAAATTCATTTATTTTCCATAAGGCAAAAGGGGCTAGATAGAGATGAAAGGCGGGCCAACGTAGTCCGCGAGGTATGTTTGCCTTCGGGTAAATCCCAGGGTCCCAGAATTAACAGTCGATTGGCAAAGAACTTGAAAAAATAAATTTTAAGGGGTGGTGTATGTTAAACCCCCCAGCTTTTCGTGTGACCTGTTTTTCAAGCCCTCCACATCTATTACCTTCTCCGAAACGCCCTATATTCTCCAAATGGTGACCAAATGAAGTCGACGGTGGAATCCCTGATAAAGCATAATCCATATAGCGAGGTATCTAAAGATCCTTCAGCAGCTTCTTAGCAAGCGTTCTCTGCTCATCCACTCCAAGATTCCCCTTGTCTGTTTCCTGAATTGCCCCTCCGACTGCCAACGTCTTCCTTATACCATCTGCGTCCACCCATACCCTCCCATTCCGCCCTGCTGCTATCTCAAAAGGCACCTTCTCAGATATCTCATCCAAGACCACCACAGCCCCCTGAGCAGAGGGATTCGGCATCATCAACCGTCTGCTCATGCCCGAGCTAACGCCAAACACCATGCCGCCCTTTAGTTCACCTAAGCCATCAGCTTTCCCCGTAGCGGGGTTCACGCATTCAATCTCGGGGTCCATGTGTTTATTGGCGAGAGAAATGCGCGCGTATATCAGGGCACCAACTGCGAGCTGCGGACGGGTTTTGCGAGTTGCTCCGGGGAAGGA